>JBCJKH010021981.1:0-29028 GCA_039877255.1 Loriculus beryllinus
CTCATCCCTAGCTGAGTAATGTATGGAAGGGGCAGGTAAAGAATGTGAATTCAGCTAAATGGCAGACAATTTAATACTGTTTGAAGTTACACAGGTATTTCACCATCTTTTGGCAGATGCAAGGTGTTTATATATTCCCATTCTATTCATTAGTGAATGTGTGGTCAAGTACCTTTTCATATTTCATGCCTACATTAGATATACTAAAGAATTGGAAATAGCACTTGGAATAACTTATGAATCTTCCATAGCAGCAAGAGAACTGCCCTCAGGGAGGACACCAGAAGAGGAGGCTGGATGAGGGCTGCAAAGTTCTAGAGGATGAAGATCCCCTACTACATGTGTCAGGGAAGGCATTACCTTGGTGATAGGGTCTGCCTTGAGGGAGACTCCTGAGACACCCCTCAAGATGCCACAGAGCTCAGAACCAGCCCCTGCAAGTACATGCTGCCACTGGGAGGCATGGAGCAGGCACAAATGAAAAATGGTCAGTTCTAGATTTGTATGGCTCAGGCGTGAGCCATTTTAGCAAAATATCATGCAAGCAAAATTAGAAAAACATATATATTCTGGTTTAAAAGTGTTTCCTATAGGCAATTTTCCCTACAGAAACCAGCAGAAGGGCAGAAATAACAACAAAAACAAGAAAATAGTCAACATGGAGAATACATATTTCTCTAAATTTTCTAGTGTATCTGGAATGATTGTTCAAGTGATGTAAAGAAGCACAGCTTTACAAATGTAACATGTCCTTTAGCTAACATAGCAACATAACAGGGCAAATGAGCACCTGGCATCAGTTTTTGCAGTCCCCTGTGCCTCCCTTGTGCTCAGAGGTAGCCTGGCAGTCTTGTCATCACTGTGTGTGTTGGGAGATGCAGCTTCTATGGTGGGCAGGACCTGGGAAAACGAGAGTAGACAACAGAGGGCAAGGAGTTTTAAGAGGTATAGTAAAAGATATATTAATTAAACTGGAGAGCGATAGGAACTGAAATTTCACAGAGGGGCAATGCCTTTCTTTTGTGTTATGGTGACCAAACTAGAAAATTAGCCTCTTGACATTCAAGAATATGCAAAAGCATGCTGATTTTGTGAGAAAGAGCTGGGTAAAAAGCAGAACTTTATGACAAACCTAAATCTCTACACTGTATATACAATTAATGGAAATTAATAGAACAATGTTTTTATAAGAAGTATTTTTTAAAAGAAGCTCCAATAAATGCCGAAGTAGGTATTTGCTTGCACAGAATCTCAGCTGTACATGTAATGCTAGTAATTGCTTCCTTCTAATTAGACTTGTAATAGGTACCCAACCCAGTCTAGATGTTCTTCAGCAACTTGTCTGAGATGTCCGTGAGCCAGATTGCAACAGAAGCTGACACAGGACTGATGGAGCAATGCACAGTGACCCTGCCTGTCATTAAGTGACCAGTGTAAGGATCAGCCTCATGTTCAGTTCACACACAATTTGGAATTCAGGCACAAATAAATCCCACCTGTCTGACTAAGTGCCCACCCAACAAAGGCACCAGAGTAAGAAGTGTAATGTTAGAAGCACAGTCACTTTAATTTTCTAAATAGTCAGAAAGAACCTTTTTTGGAGGCTCATCTTTGAGTTGTCCTAAGCAGGTGACATTCTATTTACTCTATATGTATTTGTGATGCTTAGCTTAGGCAGGTGATATGAATCTAGGCTTTGGAGGGATATAGAAGAAAGTTGGTCCACAGAGCAGGGCTGATAGGGTATGGGGAAGAAGCTGCATCATACCAATAGCAGACATGCAACTTGCTAAATGCTGCTCAGTCTCTGTTGATCCAATTTAGGCTCTGTGGGGATTTGTTTCTTGGATTTAGGAGATGTGAGAAATCTCCATCATCTGTTCTTCAGCAGAGTATTTGCAGGGCTTAAAAAGGGTGGCAGTTTCACATCTTCTGGTACAGTATTCAAATGCACCTGTGTCGGGAGAATAAGTTAAAAGCATGATTCACATAATTAAGGACTCTTGACTTCATGGATCTGTATTCAAGCCTTCTGTAGAGGCACTTCTTGTTCTCTTTGATTACACAAATTAGGGAAACTTATTTCACCTACAGAAGCAGATATCCCCTCATGGGACCTCTTCCAAAGTTCAGCAAACTCAAAAACACCCTCTCCTGTTAATTCAATAATCTCTGGGTCAGTCACTTCCCAGAGATGAAAGGCAAAATCCAGAACAACTGGAGAGATAAAACAAGCTGATCTTTATTTCCAGCAATGCTCCATGTTCATTCTTAATGGTGCATAATGACTGTTATTTACACAGAAGGCCGACTCTTGATTAAAAGAGAAGTTCAGTAGTCATTCTTAGAAGGTATGCACTTTATTTTGTTGTGTAAGTCCCTGTTGCTTAGTAGGATGACAGTGAATGACCTGGAGAAGGTGACTAATGAACAGCTACTTGCTGCTTCTCATAACAGAGTGTGTTCAGTAAAATAATTAACCCTCATGTTTAAAACAGCTGAAGAACTGAAGGAAGAATTTTTTTCACATTGCACGTAACTAAATCTGGGGAACTCATTGCCAGAGGATGTTTTGGTGGTACAAAAGTGTTAAAACAAATTAATGGAAGAAAGGTGCGTCAAATACTGTTAGGCATAGCCATATGGATGCAATTTCCAGCTCATGAAATTCCTAACCACCAATAACCATTTTCTGTGAGTTCCTTTCTGAACTTGGCTATTACACTAAGCAGCTGCTGTTGGCCGCTCAAACACAAGCTGTTAGTGTAGAGGGAATTTTGGTCTGGTGTCTATATTGCTAGTGATGTTATACATTCTTATGTCATTATCTCCACTTAATGTTTTTATGAAGACATGAGTCCTCACAGATTCAGCATGCAAGCATAGGATATGCAAAGATCCTCAGCCAGATATAATTTTTTATAGGCTTTTTCTGAAACATAAAACCAGTTCCGATGCCTACCTTACCAGTGCTCATATATAAACCCAGAAAATAGTAATGCCATTGCATTAAAGATGATATGTAAGCTATATATGTAAAATGCAAAACACAGGTATCACATTATGAAAACACTAAAATACATACTTCAAGTTCAAGCTTGGGCATTGGCTTTTCCCAAATAAATAAAAATATGACATCTTGAAATTAATTTTTTTTTGTGTGAGTTGAAAATTTGTAATCATTTCACAAAAGCTAGTTGCTGAAATTGAAAGAACAGGGGTCACTACTTAGGAATTCAGTATTTTCTATTAGCACAGGATATTGAAATACCATGGTTCTCCCTTTTAAACAAAAAAAAAAAATCTTAATTTTGCTCAATGTTTTCTATGTTTAATTACTAATTTTTACTAAAGTACTGTATTAGAGAGATTTTTTTACTTTACTAGTTAGTGTTACCAGTGGTGATATTTTCATTATGATTGTTGAACTAGATGAATCCCACTTTCTTATTCTCTGCACTCAGATGCAGGCTATACCACAAAGACCTACTCTGAAAAAAGAAAAGGACACGGGTATCCATGCTCCAAAATAATTTGGAGAGGCATAATTGAAAGTCATTATCAATATAGTGATGACTAAGACAGCAAAAACATCCAAGCAAATGGCTACTTCTTTAGGGACCCAGTTCGTACTTGAATAAGGCTGAATTCAGAATGTCTTTGTACTATTAGTCATGCAATTCACACATCAATCACTGCCTGAGCAGGCAGAATAGACAAGAAACTGCATGCCCTGCTTATGGCTCACATACCTGTCCTATACAGTCAGCTGAAAAGAAGCGATCACACTCCCTGTAGTATCTTGACAGCTGGTTTGTTAGTGCTATGGAAGGTAAATGCTCCCTGAGCCTCAGCAAAGGCAGCAGATGAAGACTGCTGACCATGCCCTGCAGCAGCATATACAAATACCTGGTCATTGCTATCTAAAATCTGTGATGAGATTTCTGTAATCATTTTCAAACATACTCTATTAATTAGAGTACAGGTGCTAAGGGCTAGAAGGAAAGGCACTGTTTTCCTTTCTCTCATCCATCCTTCCTTTCTTCCCAGGAAGATGAGGTAGTTAAGGGATTAGCTCTCCTCCCACCACATGTGAAGGTGTTGCCAGGAGCATCTGCACAGCAGAGCTCCTGCTACCTCTCCTCTAGCTCCACTGCAGGCCTGTTTGTCTGTCTCTCACCTGACTTGAAGGTAGAAACACATGGCCAGAGTTGTGCATCTTGTGGATCTCCCTGGGAGGCTGGGAGGAAGAGATACTCTCAAATATGCTAGAAATAGAGGCGGGACAGGGCACCATACCAGATAGCCTAATCAGGTGTTTCATTGCTAATTAAAACCAGAAACAAGTGAGTGTGTACATATGAAGTGCAGGCTGTTCTGAGATATGTCTGATGCTACCCAATGGAGATTAAGACAGTCAAAGCTCATTAAAACACCCTGCCTTCTAAAAACCACAGTCAAAAATCTTTAAGATGTCTCCCCTAAGCTGCTACTCAGAGTTAAGACAAGCACGACAGGGCCACTGCAGGTGCCTGGCTTCAGTGCCACTCCTAGCACACAGCTCTCCTCAGACCCACTGTCTTCACCAGTTCTTGCCTTCAGCACCCTCTTGTCTACCCATCCTGATTAACAGCTTTCGGGGGAAGGACCCAGGTGCAAAACTTGAGCAGGGTGTCTGAGGTAACACAGTTATCCAGACAACCAGGACTTCGCTTGAACCAAGATGGGAATGCGACTTTCAATCACATTCTCTTAGGAAGAGTGGAAAAAAATTGAAAGCAGAACTGGGATGGCAGCATGATGCTTCAGGGGCTTACCTGCCTTTGGGTACTGAAACCTCTAAGACTGGATAATATTATAACATTGCACAGGGTTTTGACTCTGTGGATGTTTTAGTACAACATATTTAAACAGAGATGGTGGGGTTGCTTGTGTGAGTTTTGACATATATTCCTGGCTCATTTGGGGTTGATCATGGACTTGAAATATATATATAAATATATAAATATACATATTGATATTATCTTGTCATGAATGTTGAACTTTTCAAGCTTATACAATGACCTTACCCTTGCTGTTTATTTCTCCAGTTCTTAAGTGGTATGTGTTCTTACACGCACTCGACCTGTGAGGACAGAACTTCGGCATGTGTGAGGTAGCACCGCCATTCAGAAAATGGCTTATTTTGAGGTAAGATGGTAATTTTTAACTGCAACTGATATCAAAAACCAAACACACATACCTTTGGGTCTTACGAACACCCACGTATGAAATGGCAGTATAGATTTTTCTTTTTAGAAGAAAGAACAAAGAGTAAAATTCAACCAAGTACCCCATATTTTAGCAACGCTGAAAGTCAATGAAATTATTCCTAAACCCAGGAAAAAAGGGTTAGTAAGACAGCTGAGGGAGACACACTGGAACAGTGAAGAAGGACTCCAGACATAGTTTCATAACTGTTCTTTATGCCTAGGCATGTTTCTGGTCTTCTACTTGCTTATCTGAAGTCAAACCTGTTGAAAATGATACCTAGCTTTGCACTATCTAAAGCAAATTCACCTTTAAATCATGTAAGCATAGGGGTTCATGCTTTAGACTGTCAAGCTAAGATTTTCTGGTGGTTTGGGGTTTTTTAGTGGCTGTTGAAGTCTTAAAATCATTTTCTTTTGAAGTGATGCTGTGATACTGTTACCCAACTCAGTTTTCTAATTAGCAGGGCTGGTTTTAGCAGCACTAATCTGGTGATGCTTGACATGTTTGAAAGTCATGCCACTTAGATGCTCGGATATGACTTTACAAGCCTGTTACTTGGTAAGAGCTTTTAGAAATGCTGCTTGAAGTTGAGCCTCCAGATTTGAAGTTGAGCCTCCAGAATTGGTCCTGGCTAGCTCCAGATTACACCTATAGCTCTGACATCTTTCTTTTCTTGCTTCTTTGCTTTTCTCCTCCCTGAAGTCTAGGATTATAATTGTTCTTTTTCCCAGCACAGAGGTTCTCTCCTTTATCTGTAAGCAGGACAGCTACCAGCTGGGTTTAAACCCCAACACTGGAGTGTTTCTGAAAACCAAACAAGGAAGGCATCAATCGGCAGTAAAACCCAGAAAAGGAAATCAAGGTGATCATCTTCCTATCTTTAAAGGAATAACTTGTGGAGCTGGCAATGCATATGAAACTTGCCACCGGAGCAAAGACCCCTTTGATCTTAACTGCTCCTGAGTTGTTGCTGATTTCTTGAACCTGTTTGATTTCTATTATGTCACCTTCAGTACTTTCCCTCTAGACACTAAAGATAGTCTAAGTAAACTCAACGAGAGAAAAAATCTGCTTATCCTATTTTCTCTAAGGGGTACAGCGGCAGATAGGGAGGAAGCTTGAGATTGTTGAGTAGTAAGTGCATCTAAACACATACCCACAGACATATGTTAGCTCCTCACAGGTCTTCCACCCTTGCCCATAATGAACCAACCATTTTCTCTTAAATTTCTGAGGGCAAGATTAATTCTTACTCCTGAATTAACTCTTCCTCAGGAGATAATAATGGATAAGAGACGATAACTTTGGGGTTTGAGAGAAATGGGGAGGGCTATGTACCTGTAAGACTTTCTTGACTTTTCACCATGATACTTGAAGACCTGTGAAGGACTTCACTAATCACCATGCGATATGTTCTATGATATTACCTCCCAGCTGCTGCCAGAATGGGGACATGTCAGTGAATCTTTTATTTTATACCAGAAGCGTGTGCTTTGTGGCTGCAGACCTGCCTTAGACAGAAAAGGCAAGAAAGTGTCATAGTTTGCTCATGGGTCTTTAAGAGTTCCTGTGCCATGCAGCCAGGCTCAGGAGCTGGGAAGTATTCATATGATTATCATAGTAGAGAGACAGCAAAAACATTAGCACTGACTTTCACTGATAGGACTCATAATTCAGAAGGAGTCATGGCAGTAACTCATGAAGGCAATATCAGCCTGTTCATCAGCTTAAAACCTACTGCAGACCCTACAGATCATGAATTCGGCTTCACCAGATTAGACTCACTAGTTGTTCATTATAAATAAAAGAAAAATTGTACCCCATATTGGGAGAATAAGGAGACAGCCAGGAGATGCAAACTGCTTGAAAAAGTAGCGGGTGACTGTTACCAAGGGCACTTATGAATCTTAACATTTTTCTATTGCTGTTGACTCCAGAGGTTGGACAGAGAAGGCAGGCATCATCTCAGAGTGAGCAATTTCATGACTGCATTGCTCTAATAATTCTTATTACTACATACTTTATTTTTCTTATTTACCTTCTATTCCTTACGTCATGTTTAAATTTTCTAGTTTTGTTGCAAGTCTTTCTTATGTTCCTAAATTTGCCTCACACATCATCAGCAACTCAAAATGTTATGATATTATTATCATTATTATTATAGACAGTTACTAGCAATAGCAGCAAGTTGAAAAAACTAAGCTGCAAAAATCATCTATTCTGAGGAAACCGAAAAAATTGCCTTTAACATGATCTTGCCCATATAAAATTTTAACATTCGATTTCATAATCAAACAGATGGGATGATAACATCATGGAATCATAGAATGGTTTGGGTTGGAAGAGACCTTTAAGATCATCTAGTTCCAAGCCCCTGCCATAGGCAGGTACACCTTCCAATAGACCAAGTTGCTCAAAGCCTCATCCGACCTGGCCTTGAACACTGCCAGGGATGTGGCAGCCACAGCTTCTCTGGGAAATCTGTGTCAGGGCCTCACCATCATCACAGTAAAGAATCTAAATAATTAGTATATCTAAATAGTAAGTAATATCTAAATCTACTCTCTTCCAGTTTAAAGCCTCTTGTTCTACCACTCATAAGAAGTTCCTCTCCAGATTTCTTGTAGGCCCTCTTTAGCTATTGGAAGATAGCTATAAGGTCTCCCCTGAGCCTTATCTTCTCCAGTGTGAACAAGCAAAACTCTCTCAGCCTGTCTTCATAGGAGAGGTACTCTAGCCCTGAAGCAGAGAGGGAGAATCACCTTCCTTGACCTCCTGGTCATGTTCCTTTTGTTGTAGCCTGGGATACAGTTGGTTTTCTGGGCTGTAAAATAAATCAGAGATGAGTGCATTTCCATATGCCACTTGTAAAATATCTTAAAAGTGCAGCAGATGAGACAGAGTCATGTCCCTGCTTTGCTGAGTTATTCCTGACAAGTCACTTCATCTTGCTGAGCCTTAGGTTTCTCAAATTAAAATAGAATGATTGGCGCCGTCTTCATCATACACTGTGTTGATAGACCTAATGGTATTTACCATTTGCCTTTTCTTGCTAGTACAGGAAACCTTTTTTAGCCTTCTATGTAGGTCTGAATATAGCATTGGTAGAATAATTTAAATCTAGTTCCTTGGTGCTTGCCAGAAAGCAGATTGTTTAGGAAAGTCTTAGACTGGCTTCCTGTTTCAGAATGGAGGTGTGTATTAGCTTTAGGAATGACAGATCCTCCAGGTGACTGCTGGGAAACATGCTTCCTTTAATCAAAAAGATAAAGCTAGAGCAGAAAAATTTAATTATTTAAGTTGTTGGGCTTTTTCATTTCCCACACAGGAGACTTTCACTCAAGGCTAAGTCTGAGACTGCAGTATTAGGGGGTGTGTTTGTGATTATCTCATGTAGATCCAAGCCCTTGCTACCACCCAAAGGAGCTGTCCTAACCATTCTCTGCCCCTGGCTTCGTACCCTGAGCTCTGCCTTCCTGCTATCAGCTGCTCTGGACGTTTAGCATCTTTAAAAAATGCAGGGAAATCTGTAAATTATATGCAGCCTCTGACACAATCGAGTATATGCATGTTCTTTACAGCTGTGGGTAATATAAAATTGTATAAAAATGTGTGCTTAGTTAAGACAGAAAAACTGTGAAAACATTTAACTGTGAAAATATGTATATTAAGATTTAATATTTAATTAAATATTTAATATTTAATTTTTTCTAGGGGGAAAAATAATCATAATGAAAACTCCCCCCACCAAAGAAAACAAACTGAAGTGAAGCAAAGCAAAGAAGAAAAACCAGTTAAACTGAAAAACTAATATTACTAAAAAAGAAAAACTTCATAAGATGTGACTGATAGTATGAAAATTAAGAACTAAAGGGAATACATTAGAAGTGACAGATCCTTTGACTTAAAAAATCAATTAAGACATACACATTACCCTGCTCTGTAACAGTGTAATACAATCGTGATGACTTTAAAAATAAGTCAGTTCTGGGTTTATCATCCCAGACTGCACCATGATTACTTTTAAAGGAACATGTAGTTTATTTCATATGTTTTCCCCTTATGGTACAACTCTTGAGCTAAGGTTGTGAGCTTTAACCATCAAGAATGTTAATGTTAACCATGCATGAGTATATATGCAACATACATCTGACTGAGATATGTGGTCTGACACCCCATTTCCATGAGTCCTTTAGCATTTCCACTTGGTAACCTCATCACTCATTCTGAAGGGAAGGTGCCTTGGCAGTTTGTTTTGCTCTCAAGGATTAGCTCTCTTTGAGCAAGGCTTTTCAACAACCTCCATAATGAAGCAAGTGCTGGAGATGGATTTATGCAAGTAGGAATTTCTTACCCACAACTCAGTTATCTCTTCATCATCACTGACGACCTCCTCCTTCACCTGCGGCACAAACAAGCCAAAGAAACCACATAGCCTTTCTTTTTGTAGTCATATCACACTGCAGGATGATACTGATTCTTCAACCTGTAGCAAGAACAAGCTTATGGGCAACTTCAGATGGTACTGATTTCATTTTCATGCATTTTGCAAATGACAGATGATGTGCTGGTCAGTTTTGTCTACTGAAGAACACTAATTTAGAGGTGCAATTAACAATGACAGAGTATTGCCAGAAATTTTGTCAAGTGAAAAATTTTATCATGTTTTCCCATCTAGATGAGACACAAAAGCTGTACTTAGCCCTCTAAACATTAAGATAATTTCTGTTGAAACTAAGTACACAGAGCAGAATTGTATTATTGTTATTACTGCTTCTATATGTATTTTACACCACTAACTTTTCTGCATGTCTCCCTATCACTGAATATCTTACAGGTACTGAGAAAAAAAGCAAACTTTGTGTCTATGAGACCTGGCCACTGTATAGAAGGGCTTCCTTAGCACATTACTTAAATTGTTCTCAGAATATCAAAATATGAAGAGTACAGAAACTTTATCAGAATACACAAATATCTCTAGCTTTTCTGTAATTAAGGTAATTACTATTGCTTCATGATGTCATTCTTTGTTATTTCCTCGTCTTTTTTACTGGGTCCTGTGACACTCTTTTTTGCTCCTGCATATTGTGCACCATGGGATGTATTTAAAAATAATATCTCTCCAACATCTTTGAGTGTAAAAATAATATAGGCAGGAAGTAAAGCAGCCTTTCTGAGTGTGGTGCAGATTCATTTATTTGAAATTCAGAAAGGCACTAAACAGGAACTGACCAGTGAAGACAGAAACTGACCCTCAAGTGGGGAACTTGCTTGCCCAGGGACTGACCAGGGGCAAAAGACCCCCACTCCAAGCTGCACAACAGTCATATAAGGGCCTATATCACAAGGGGTGTAGGACAAACTTCTTCCTGTGAGGTGCTCAGAAAGTTGACTGAAGTGTGTGTATATATGTACACATATTGTGTGAAAGTAGACTGCATTAAATATGGATGAAACAGGTTTGAGCTTGGACTGATGATGAAGGCTTAAAAACATACACCTCATTTTAAAAATTGACTCAAGAACAGTGTTTTAAAAGTAATGAGACCACTGCAATAGGAAAAGGGTGATTTCTGAAGCATTCAAGTATGTTGGTTACTGAGGGGATTTAAGGCACTGACTCTGATTCCTTGTCAAAGACCTTTTTACTTTAGATTACATGACTTATATATGGTTTTGATCATATCCACATGCTTAAAGCTATAATACAATTGGTCAGTTGCTGCTGTTCACGTGCATAATCTAAAATTATAATTGATTAGTCTGCTTTTTCGACACCATCCTTTCAACATTCTCCTCACTTCTCAGTTCCTTCTTCTACTTCTCATTTTCATCCCCTTTTGTTCCGCTTCTTTTGCTCCACTTTTCTTGCTTGAGGTTAGTTCCTCACAGAGCTAAAATTACAGAGTCTGGCTCAAAGTTAATTCCCCTAAGAATTAAGTTTGCTCAGCATATTCTGACCAAGTTCAAACTCCTCTTCTACATCTCCCTCTTTTTGCTTTTCTAAAAACATTACTTGCTTTACCATTTTCTCTAACATTCGCTGCAGGCAACTCAATAAACATGTAACAATCAGTAAGATACAAATAACAATGAATAGCTTTATAAGACCTCCTTTGATCAATGAAACAAACTATGTGGCAAGTCCTAGAGAGTTAAGATAACTTCCTAATCCAAAAAATCCATCATCTATTTGCAACTTTGTTACTGCTATTTTCAGTTCCTGAATAGCTTTATGAATAGATTTTGAATGGTCTGACAAATTCATGCAGCACATACCCTCAAAATCTTCACAGCCATGACCTTGTGCTAATCATAAGAAGTCTATGGCAGCCCTGTTTTGCAAAGAGGCATGTCGGACAGAATAAATGTCTGCTAATATGTGGCTTAAGGCAATGGACATTGCATTTGTTTGTTTAGCTAGCCAGCAGCCTAATTTGTTTAGTGTTCTTAATGCTTTTGCTGTTGCTACACCTGAAACAAAGAAGGAAGCTGCCACTATTTTTCCTGTATTCCAAAATTTGACATCATCTTTACATTCTGATTTAAATGTATGTATACTTTGCTTTCCTCGACTATGGATACACTGCTGTAAAATCATGGATCTGTTTAGAGTTAGCAAGGTTAATCTTTCTAGGCTACATGGTCCACCTTTGATATGTGAAGGGATTGCTGGCCATGCCCAATCCCCACAAATAAGAAACACTCCTGGAGGCAAATCTCTAGGCTTATAGTGACCACTAGATTTTTTTGTATGCAGTATATTTGCACCAAGCGCTACTATTTCTATATGGTGCTAAGCTATGATTAACACTCCACACTAAAGACTGATTGCTCCCTGAAACCAAACAATAGTCCATTTTTATGGATCCAAACAAATCTAATTCTTCAGGCTCCAATGCAACCTCGGCAGGTATGAAGTCCACCCATCCCAATTCTCAACCTGGTCAGCCCCTGTCCTGATCCTATATGGGGCCTGGAGGCATATTGGCCAGGTCTCCAATGGGATTCCCACAAGGCACGTTGAAAGGGGGTTCCCTGGAGTGGCAGTTGCAAGTCACAGGGTATCTAGGTTTGTCACATTAGCCAATGTGGCCCATACATTGTTTTTGGCTGATGCAGAGGGAGCCATGACCATGGTTCCTCCACTACTGGTGTGGTGATGCAAGCTGCGACAATCCACCAGGTGAGCCGCCTTCCACCATCTGCTTCACCCATTTTGCTGGGACCCAGTGTGGGCCTGAATCTGAGGAGTAGCAAATCCACCTGTTCCCATTAGATGATCTACCCCTACTCCCAGGTGTGGATCGTCCGGTTTCTGATTTAAATTCTCTAAAGCCTGCACCTCACAAAGCTCTGCCTATGTGAACTTCCACAACAACTTTTGGGTTGGTGTTAAAATCAACGTGGCTGATGACAAACAAATGGGGTCACAAGCTGTCCACCCAAAACATTTTCCAATAGTATTTGGGTAAGTGGTGATTGTAGCCCATTTTGCATCACAGCTTTTCAAACCTCCTTTACCAGTTCCCAAATGAAAGCCTGATGGGTCTCGGGCTGATTGGGCTGGACCACCACTGGAAATGTCAAGTGAGGGGGTAACTGCAACTTTTCCCCTTCCTTGATGCCATCTAAATGCACTTTTCTCCACCCTTCTCTTATTTTACTCCCTTCATCTTCCTCTTTTTTGCTCCCCACAGCTTGCAGCCATCATCGTTCTGCCTGAATCCTTTTTATGTGAAACTGCAGGTTGCGTATGCGGCAGCAATGCTATCTTTTGTGGCACCACAGTCCCCTCCTCGTCCGAGCTTTCTGACTCACTTTCCTCCCGCTCTGTTTCACTCTCGTCCATCTGAACTGCTGTTTTCTGTTTTGCTGACTCTCCACTGTGAGCGGATTCCTCATTTGGGTCTCCAGTCACTAATACTCCACTGATTTCCTCTGTCACAGTTTTTTCATGACGCATTTGTTTTAGTGTCTCATACCAAACGCCGCATCGATAGTATATGTACAGCATCTGAGTCACCCCTTGTAGCATGGTCAAAGATCAGATTACCAGCTTTTTTCCAAATTTCAGTCAAATACACGCAGTGTTTCCACGGGCAAGTCTTTACTTTTTAACCATGCTGGCAATAGTTCCAAATAGTTTCTTTCATAATTTACTCCTCGTTTCTTTAACATTTGTTGCATCATCCTAACTATCTTCTTTCTTCACTCGAGACAGTCAAACCCATCCTCTCTCTTTCCCTCCTGTCTCTTGGCTGCTCACCTGAATTTTTCTCTGAGGTGTGTGAAGCTACCCTGGATTTCTGGTCTGCTTGGTCCAGCAGGCAAGATGATCCTTCAGCCAAGACAGTACCCTCCGGAGCATGCAGCCCTCTTCCGCGAGTTGTACCTTTCGTTCTGCGATCACGTCGGGGTCACCATTTGAGGGGATTCAAGGCACGGACTCCGATTGCTGGTCAAAGACCTTGTTACTTTAGATTACATGGTTTATATATGTTTTTGATCACATCCACACACTTAAAGCTACAATACAATTGGTTAGTTGCTGCTGTCCATGCGCATAATCTAAAATTATAATTGATTAGTCTGCTTTTCCAACACCATCCTTTCGACATTCTCCTCACTTCTCAGTTCCTTCTTCTACTTCTCATTTTCATCCCCTTTCGTTCTGCTTCTTTTGCTCCACTTTTTTTGCTTGAAGTTAGTTCCCCACAGAGCTAAAATTACAGAGTCTGGCTCAAAGTTAATTCCCCAAAGAATTAAGTTTGCTCAGCATACTCTGACCAAGTTCAAACTCCTCTTCTCCTACAGGTTACCTCATGCAAATAGAAGTTACTAGGAACTGGACTCAGCTGGCTTTGCAATATCAGTAGGTGACTGTTTTAGCCTTTCCATGAAAAGTGAAATTTTGATGAACTGTCTAATATGCAATCATATTTTGAATTGTACAGCTTTTTCCTTCAATGATGCTTTCCTCTGCTGCCCTGTAAGGTATTAACAGGAGTAAGACTAAAAACCACAAAAATCTTAATAAAAAATGTAATGGAGAAAAAAGCTCTAAGAGCACAGAATTTCTACTAGGTAGATGCCACTAATTCCGTCTTATTAACTCCAGTATTCCCAAAGGGTAATAGCCAGTGGTTCAGGATTTCCTCTTTGAGCTAGATCAATCTACTGTATCTTTTCCAGTCATTTTTGTCTAGACTGAACTATTTTTTAATCATCAATATGAAAATAATATTTTTAAAAGTTTGAATATTTGCTTTGAAATCCCATTTGAAATTGTTATAATTGTTATGATCTTTTGTAGATCAAACTATCTTCTGTCATAAAAAAAAACCCCAAAAAAACCAAACAACAAAACTGAGATCTTTTGGTCTGTTAAAGAACATGCATATTTTATATTTGTAAGAAATAACTTCTATCCAGTGATCAAAATAGAAATTCAGAACTGAGAGCAGTTTTGAGTGATACATATTTTCACACTTTATTGGTTTCTTATCAAGGCTCCTATATAGGATTCACATGCAGTGATTTCTCAATAATCTAAATAAGTTTTATCAAACTTCTTTCAAGGGTACTCCAAAAATAGTTTACTAACACAACTCTTTGAAGCTCTGTAGTGATGTTTAAAAACTCACTCTGAAGCCATGTTTTCCCTTATCCTATGTATTTCCACTGCATAGAAAGTATAGCACTAACTCTGAAATGCCTGAATAATGACCCACTTCAACCACTGACTATTTCATTAGTAACATGGATATTTTACATAGTGCAATAATGATAACAGTATGGTACGCAACATTAAAAAACATACAAAAATTACTACTGGCATCTTCTGGAAAATTTGATTAAGCAAAAGTTCTGAAATAAGGTCCTTTGGTTCATAAAAGAACATGGAGATTTTATATGCACAACTTTATTTTTCCTTAATCCAAAAGCAAATTTCAGCTTGTTGACAATTTCCCAGAAAAGGGAAAATCTAGATGTGATCCATTTAACATTGCCTGTCCCAGTTTGCCTCACTGACTCACTAATGGGCACGTTGAACTCAGTACCAAAAGCTGAGTGACAGCAGGGACATGCACGACTGGCTTTGGCAACCCCAACCAGCTGCAAGGCAGCACATCACCTTTGATATGAGGTGCAAAGCTGCTTATGTAGCAGGAGCATGGGGCCTCATTCCCAGGAGGTGCTGAGTTACTCAGAGGTGCTGATCCCTCTTTTCCCAGCTCAAATTTCATCCTGGCAGACACCCAGCGCCACGGTGGGCTTGGCAGGCTCAGAAGCACACCAGTCGTTTTGCGCTTTCAGGGATGAAGCATACACCCTTCTCCCGGGTTCCGTGGCAGAGCAAAAGCTCACTCTTGCTCATTAACGGCAGTTCAGCTGTCCCAAGAACACAAGGAGGGGCTTACAGAGCCTCAGCTGCAGGATGGAGGGACCTACTGCTGAGCAAAGTGAGGAATCCTCTTTGATTTCTCCATCCCTCACATGTCTGTGCCCGTGCCATCCAAAATGAGGCCAGAAGTGAGCTGTGCGGCACATCCTCCTTTTCCTCCACTACATGTTGTTTTAAGCAGCTTCCCAGTTTTTCTGGAACAGGACATGTATACATCTCTCCCTCCACCATGTCAGCGAGAGCACAACCCATAGGAAGAGAAAGGTACAGCATGACGAAGCTTTGCAGTTGGTGAAAGCAGAAAATCTTCCTCTGCTTCAGATATTCTTGTAGCCTTAATGAATAAACCACCGTATTTTTCCCCAAGTTAATGTGTTACCTCTTTAATGACAACCCCATTCTGCTCTGAGTGCTGCTCTTCTGTGAACAATGTGCATGGAACTGACTTCTTCACACCTGGAAGTAAACAAATCGACATATTTTAATTAAAACTAATCATTTCTTGAAGTCCATATTCTTTATGGTAATATTCATTAAGCTCTTTTATTATACTTGGTGCAAGGAGAAAAGTGGTAATTGCATTGAAAGAAATGATAAGTTACCATTTTAATGATTCCTTATGTTGTGAGTAATTTATAAATCACTCAGTATCTTCTCAGCGAAGCTTGCCTTCTGTTTTTTAAAACGTACCCTTTCGTATCCAACAAAGGGTTTCAGTGCAATAAGAATTAAGGTGTGTCTCTAAGCTTTTACCTGCAAGCAATAATGATGTTGTCAAGCGTTTCAGGTGAGACCAGCCCAGGATTTTGAGGTGGGGAAACACACTCTGTTATACAGCATCTTCAGTGCTTCCCTCAGAGGGAGGCAGAGACACCTTGAAGAGCTGAGTATAAGGACATCTACCGAGTGTCTTTTTAAGAGGACACCAGAGTTGGGGGGGGGGGAGGGGAAAAGGAACAAGCTTGTAACCATAACTCAGTTGGACTTGTACCCGAGAAGTCAGATGCCATGGACTGGCTCCCTCACCGACTGGCTGCTATTCTGTTCCTTTTATTGGTAAGTCAGATTTTAAAACAAAATTTGTAAACTCTGTGATTATGTCAGTTGAGTCTTCCTCAGCAGACCACGACATTTGACAGTGTAAACTACCCCAAAAAACACTTGTGAATCTTAGCAGAAAAAAAACAAGCTGTGCTTATTTTAAACTGCATTTCTGAAAATTCTATACAGTAATTTAGGTTTTCTTTGCATGCAGATAAATGTTTCTTTTAACTTTTTGCAGTCCATTGATGTGTAATTTGTGACTTTCCATGTTTAATGCATGACTTTTTAGGTCAATGTTGTCCTTGGTACTATTTAAGGTGTCACTGTTATTAATAAAATTATTATAATTATAAAAATCCTAGTAACTTGACTGTATATTATTTGGTTCTATGTCTATTGTTGGTTTTTTTTAAGTTGAGTGAATATGGAAAGCAAATCTCATTTCTATGGACTAGCAAGAGGGCTTCAGAGCTGGCCATGTAGTACAGATGTATTCAACAGAAAAATATGAAATATAGCAAAGACCTTAGCTGAGTAAAAAAAACAAAGACTTGGCCTATTATTTCACATTGCAAAGTGTTTCTGCCTTGTAGTGCATTAGTGTCTGAGCCACCTTGTGCTGAGCAAGTGAATGAAAGACGGAAGTGTTGTTCTTTGGGCTTATTTTTCTCACTATAGAAGGAAAGTTGTGGCTATGGTCAAGCAGCATAGTTGTAGAATGTGTTCATCAAGGCACAGAAATTACCCAGAAAGGACTTAAAAGACTTACGGAGGCACTTTTGCTCCTGCAATCTGATTTTTGTTTAGATTATTTTTACTTGTCTGTGCTGATCTTCTGAAATTAGGTAGAGGTTTAAGGCCCTGAAAATTGAAAAGAGTAGGATTTCTGTTATGTTCTTCTGTGGCTTTGACACAATTTTACATTTTACATAATGTATTAGTAAGGGTAAAAGTTTGACAACTTCTCATTACTGACACCTCTACAAATGTTATAGTCAGGGAAAAAGTATTTGTTGTTATAGAATATGAAATACTAAGACTTGCTTTGAAAAGGTAGTCAAATAACTTTAGGTGACAGCTCTGCAGTCAGTAAAGTAGAACTAACTAACACAGGGCAGCTGCCAAGCAAACAATGACAAAACTTGGCAAAAGCAAGTTAAGGTGCAGATGAGTTTCTGCTTGTTTTAACACAGCACAGAGGTCTCTGAGATAGGCCTGTTATACATCACACTAACACTTCTGGTTTTTCATGTAGTGACGATTCATTTTACTCAGTTACCTGGTGATGCATAGTTGTGAGTTGTCAAACTTCAAAACCAGATGTTTGACTGTACAGTATCTAATATCTGTCCATTCAAAAGAGATTCTACTGCTTCTCATGGCAACTCTAGAGCCATATTCATTCTTTCAGTATATTATCGTCACAATTGCAACTGATGTGTTAAGCCAGGAAAAGAAGCAATTGTGAAAACTGCCATTATGCCATTATTATGTTTCAATGACTATCAAATACTTGAACTTGTATTACCCAGAGGAAGCAACTGTTGTTCTCATGCATTCTGCACAGCTCTGTTCATGGTGGCCTGAACAGCTTAATAGCATCTTTCAGTGCCTAAAAGAAAGCTGATGGACAAACTGTAGAGATTAAATAAATTGTAAATTATGTATCCAATTTTAGTGTATTTTGAGAAACAATCTTGGTTTTAAGCTTGATTAATCTTTCATGAAAATTACCTGTCTGAGTGGTGTGTCTGGTTAGTATACTATTAATAATCTGTTTGAAATAAAATTGTTGGGGAGTTATACATACTTTAGTACACTGCTGAACTTTCATAAAAAGAAAAGTTACCAGCCATGAAAGTAATAATTTTCTATATGCATTTCGCCATTGGTGGGACTGATTCTGCAACCCTTGTTCACGTGACTTCAAAGGCGTTATTCTCATGAGTAAGGGAGTTCTGTTTGTGATACTTGCACAGACACGTTTTATGGAAATAACCTGTTTGATCAGGTATGACTCTTCTCCTGCCGGCTATCATGTGACAGCTAATAATTTTAAATTCACCGCATCTCTTATATGCACTTTTGTCTGGCTACATTTTCCCATGTGCTATCTACGCTTCAGGTTTTTTTTCCATTTAGGCTGTGGTTACACCTCCTACTCATAACTTGGTTGCACATAAAAATATTGAGGGGCCAAATCCTCTCCTTGCATATGCAACAAAACATCTGTCAGGACATAGCCAGAAACTTGCAGGCTGATCTGCCAAAGAATTTTGTTGTTGAAATAGGAACTAAGGCAATTCTGCATCCAGGAATTATCACCTGCGATTCAGTTCTTAAGTCTCCAGTATTACATTCCTAAGCAAAAATAGTCCCAAAGCAAATGTGCATTTGCAGCTAACCCATAAGAGAATTCAGGTTTTATTGAGGATATTTATTGAGAAGACATAGCATAACTAATTTGAAAACTCCAAGTTTGAGTTATAATAGCATAGACCCTGTACTGAAATCACTTTTCTGTTCATTTTTCAAGTGGTTAGGCTCAGTTACTGCGTGGAAATTCTTTATATCTGTATGATTCAGCAGAACAGAAACAATCTCAGTGGTCAGTCTCCCAAAGTGGTCAGTTCTTCAAATAAACATGTTTTAAAATAAATAAAAATTTGGAATATATTCTTCTGATTGAGATGAACATCATCATAGCAATAGCAATGGATTTTCCATCATGGGTGCAGTACAAACTATTGACGCCAGTTGCTAGCACAGGAAGTAACAGAAACACACAACTTCCTCAGAATTAGAAAACAAAATGCCAGAATATAATCCTGAAAAACTTCCCCTTTTAAAAGCGCCTTCATAAGTAACCTACAGAAATGAAAAGTATAGACAAAAACACATTCATGTTTTGATTTAAAAGTGATCAAATGCATACTTTTAAAAATATGAGGTTATTTTGTCTATGCTACTCATTATTTCATGCGCACTGTTTTATCATTTTTTAAAGAGATGCAGAATCAATAAAGGGAAGGGTTCATTATTTCAACCCTTCAGTAGTCAGAGCTTTGGCTGACTAAGACAGACGTAAAAGTCCCAAAACGCTGACACAACCAGAGCTACCATGGCACCCTCATGACTAATATATGTGTGAGTTCTCAGCACTCCTCCCATACAGGCCAGTAACAATACCACTGTTGACTTCAAAGAGAGAGAAGAAGATCCAGTATGAATAATGCTGGGAAGATGTTAAAGGCATGTTCAGTCATTTAGATTTCAGTAGGTGGAGGAGGGAGGATTCCATAATTGCGTATAATATTGCTTGGCAGTCAATTAATGATTAGTTAATTCTTGTTTGTAAATTGCTTTGAAGGTGCAGAAAACTATACAGATCCTATGGGACTAATTCTGTTCCCAGTTACATCAGAAAAAATCCAGAATAACTCCAGTGTGCTTCTAAGGCATCATTTTGGGCACAAGATTGAAGCTCCATATCATTACAACAAAAGACAAGTTTTCAGACAGGCCACTGCGCAAATGACAGCCACCATAAACATGTTTCCTGCCTGCACCTGTCCCAACACAAACCAGAAACAGCTTGTGCAATAAGTCTCTGGCTTCTCTGCGGAGTTTCCATTTTTTCACAGTCTCTCAGAGACTAACAGGACAACAAACCTCAGTATCATTTTGATCAGCTCGCTTATCCCAAGGTTCTCAGGATGCATCCCACACATTCCGGTGGCTCCTATTGCTTTAATTATCATTAGTCACTTAATCTGTGGAAAGTATTGTACTCAGATACTAGTTTACAAGGAAAATTTATTCACTACCTAGAAGTATGCAGAAATTCGCTACTAGACAATAGTAATTCTCTGCCATAAACTGCACTAGAAAAAAGGTTTGTATTGCAGAGAGATATTAGGAATAGATAACTGGGGTTTGGGGAGCCTAAATGCTGGTGATAGTGGAGAACTGGAAAACATTACTTAGAGGGGTAAAGGAACCGTGGAGGTATAGTTGGACAGATTAATTTTAGAATTGATGAAGTCTAGCTGGTGAACTAGACAACTTTGTCTGGTGTCTGCCTGCCCTCCTTATAACACAGCAGCTACAGAGAGAGGGAGATACCAAATGCAGACATCGAATTCATAGAATCAGCCTTTTTAAATAATATCACAAACTGTACTAAGGACTATGCATTCAAAACCATCAAGACTTCTTTCAAGATCTTCCACTAGCAACACAGAGCAGAATGGGTTTTTCCCCAGTTAACATAGGACAAATGTGGAAATACGGGTCCTAAATTTACAATCTCCAGTATTACTGATGAAGAAATTCCTGACATAACTATTACTGGTGCTCAAAAACAAAGGATGAAATTCCAGTGTAAAATGTATATTCTTACTGCTGCAAAACAGTGAACTCCCTATAGGCTGAAATCAAGTGGGTTTTGAATATTTGTGTCCTTAAAGAACAGAATGCTTTACAGGCATAATACCCATTTCAGGGATATTCAACACAGTTTTTCAGTTAGGCTTGCTGAATAGGAGAGCGGTGTGGCTGGATGTGAGATCTTTGTTTCACTGTTAAATAACAGAACAGGACACAGGATGCAGACAGTAGACAAGATTCACTAACATTGCACTGGAAGGTGTATACCCATACTTTCTTGGATCAAGAAAATTGCTTGCATGCCAGAAGGGATTTCAGCCTAAAGGTGGAGAGGATTTCACTGTACTCACCAAATGAGGTTCTGCTCTGCTGGTAGGATCAACTGATAAGAGATGTAAACCAGTGGTATTTCTGGCAGACTTCATCACTCAGGTTCTCTGGTTAGGATAATCTGTCCCTTCTACACCCCATGTCTCCCCAGGCTCCAAGAGAGATTTAAAAGGACAGGCCTGAGCTCCTACTGGGTGAAAAAAAAAACCCAACACAATTTAAATGAAGTCTGATACTCTCCCTTATCTCAGATGAGTAATGGCTGCACATGAATTTAAGACCCATTCTTCAACTGAAGATTTAGTGACCAAGCCATAAACTCATATTAAAAGTTATATTGATGCTTTTAGCACAACACAAAGATATCATAATAATTTTCCTGCAGAGTACTTTTCTTAACCATTTATGTCAATAGCTTGCTCAATTAAACAAGAAAACAAATCCTTAACCCCTGAACAGTCCTATAAATTTCAAGGTATAAGCACAGCAAATGGGCAAACCCACAGTCTAAACTCCCTCATTCAGAAGCAGATTAGGGCAGCCATTATGTGCTGAGGTCTCAGGGAATGTTCTGGGCAAGATCAGCCCGTTAGAGACATTGCTTTGTAAACGACATATGGTGGGGAAAAGGGGGAATAGAGAAGGAGTGTGAAGCTACTGTTCATTAATCTGTTGCATGTAAGAGGTTGTTTTAATATGAAGTGGAAAAAAGTCTGTGCCCATCTTTCAGCCTTGACAGAACAATGCAATAGATCTGAATTGAGGAAAGTCCCATGAGGTAAAACTACCATAGAGAAAAAGATGATCACAGAGTTTATACAAGTAAAACTGAAAAAAAAAAACCAACCAAAAAAACCCACATATCAGACAAAAAAAAAAAAAAAAAAAACCACCAAAAACAAAAAAAAAAAAAAAAAAAAAAAAAAACAACCAACTGTTGAACAGTACTGGAAAACTATAAGGAAACTGAAAATTTGATAACTTCAGCTGGAAACAGCATTTGGTGAAAAAAAAGAGAAATTCTGCAACACTTTTTGAGTCACTTGGATATTTTATTTCTCGCCTTGATTAATGAAGCAAACATCCAGTCCTGCAAATCCTATATTCTTCACCCTTTATCATCTGAGGAGAGCAGATGCAGGTCCTAAACCCAAAAGAGATGCAATGAAGAGGTATATCCACCAAATGAACTTCATTTTCACACCTTATTTAGAAATGAGGTTAATTAAACTGCACCTTCTTTTAACTTATGCTAATCAGGAAATTAAGGATTCTCTATTATTTTAATTTTAAAGTAATTACATCTTGTATATGATCCTGACACCTTTATTTACTCAAGACTTTGGTTGCATAGTTAAATCTCAAATCAAAGCCCTCTGCACTCCAGAGAAATTGGCCTTATGACTGCAGCTGGCTTTCCATCTTACACTGAATCTCTTCAACCTTCAAGTTTCAACAAAACACTTTTGTTCTTTTTGGTTAAACTCCATAGTAAAGTACTTCAGGTTTGTGGACTTTCTAAACAGGAAAAATGCAGATTTTTTTTTTTAATAAATAAATGCTCTTTTTCCAGTTTCCTAGAATTACTTTTTAATATCAACTCTTGCAACCACATCTCTCTTCAGATGAAGTGTTATGACCTGCAAATCTGGTGAAAGGTATTTTGATGTACGTAAACTTGAAATTTGCTATGGCACATACATTCAAAGCTCTGCCTTGAAAGACAGAATTGATTTTGAAAGTGTTAACTGTTGAAGAATTGAAGCGATAGGTATAAAAAAAAAAAAATAATTGCACAAAGTAATTTATAAAAACCCTGTACCCGGCCTAGATGGGTTATTGCAACAGACTTAAGAAAAAGTACTGCTTCAGTACTGCAGTATAGCAGTGCACGGCAGTTGGGTTTTCTTCCTGCATTTTGCCCTGAATTTTCATATGTCCATCTTATTGTTCTTGCAGGTATTCCTGGATTTCAGCACAGGATTTCATGTAGAGGTAATACATACTTCTTTAGAAACTGTTTATCTGATCAAAGGGATTTTAGTCAATGCAAAAATTAAATGGAAAATACTGAACTAAACATTTCTGAACTTGAAGATTGAGAATGTATTTAAATATTAAACAGTTGCAGGCAATAACCTGCTTACCCTGTGAAGAGAAGTTCTCCTGAGCCTAAATGAGTATCTCATACACAAGAATACTTTTAAACTAAACATGTACGGTCTTAAGAGTTTGGGACTCACAGACATACAAAAAAGCATATGATCTATAAAAATTCCTTTTCTCCTTATTGCTGGAAATTCTAAATGTCTGTATTAATTTAAAATGGATTGAGGTTTCTGGTCATATGATACTGGAACTCTCTGCCAAAGGTAAAAGAATGGGATGAAAATGGAATGGCAAGATGGAAAACCTTCAGAAGACAAAAACGTGAATGGATCAAATTTGCTGCAGCTTGTAGAGAAGGAGAAGATAATTCTAAGAGGAATCCAATTGCTAAAGTAAGTAGATCGTGCAACAGAAGTTTTCGCTGACAAGGAAGTTGTTCTAAAGACAGGCTGATAAAAGCAGAGAGATTTAAAAATGTATTTGCTTAGATTAGTCAAAGCAAGGAATGTAGAATAGAAGAAAGGTGATGCAATATTTCTAGCTCTGCTGAAACAGTCTCACAAGGTGAAGCCATTTGGCTGCTGAGAAGCGACCAAAGGCTTTCTAGAATATTTCCATCAGTCTACTTCCTGGACTGCTCCAATCACAGTCTCTTCATGTACAGCATCTGTGTACTAGATCACAATATTTTCCTTTCCTCTCTGATCCTAAGAAACCCCCGAGCAGAAGTTCAAGGATAGCACATGATTTCTGTGAGCAACAGAGCAAAGATTATGACCTCTCACCATGACCATACCCTTACTGAGGTCCAGCTACTTTGAAGTTTCTCTCTTCACTTCCCTGCCAGAAGATTTCAGAGAAATAGAAATACCGTCCAGCACTTAAGGGGAGATGGATCTCTAGGCTGACTGTTTTGTAGAACTTTCCACTGGTTCTGTCAATTGAACCTTGTGATAAGTGGTTGAAAAACTGAAAGTATATAGCACTTTTTACAGGAACTAGCAATAGGATAAAAAGCCCTGCAGGTGTCCTCAGTAAACTGGAATAAATTATTATTATCTATTATTGTAGATCCGATCGGACTGTGAAGAAAACAATCCAATCACATACAGCATCTCTGGAGTTGGAATTGATCGTGCCCCCTATGGAATATTTGTTGTTAACCCAAGAACAGGAGAAATTAACATAACATCAATAGTGGATAGGGAAATTACCCCAGTATTTGTTGTGAGTACTCCCCTTTTTCTTTTACCTTTATAATGATAGATCAAAGGTGGGGCAGGGAGAGCAGAAGTAGACAAATTCATTTGTTTCGGGTTGTTACTTTGCTTACTTCACTTTTGGTTTTAAAATGAGTAAATCTCTTTACCTAGATACGCTGCTTTGCTAAACACTCAGTGACGGGTGTAGATTTGGAACCACCTCTTGAACTTCGAGTCAGAGTTCTGGATATAAATGATAACCCTCCAATATTTGCACAAACTGTTTTTACAGGATCTATTGAAGAATGCAGTATGGACAGTAAGTAACTATGTGATGTCTATTACAGTATAGGTAGTGAAGCTCCCAGAATACAGTTAATACAAACCTGGAGAGTTCATTCTACTACTTCGTAGGTAATGACATAAAATGGCCAGGGCTACTGCGGAGGAAGGAGCAGCATAGACACTTCTCCATATACTGCTTGAGCTGGGGCCCAAGCTTATACCCTAAAGCTAATCAGTGATGTTTCCTTTTCTCCCACACACAAGCACTGAATGTACCAGTTTCTAACCACACCACCATGCAAATTTTTTCACATGTGAAAATTTAAAATAAATAATTTCATTCCTTCTCATTACAAAAAATTAGCATTACACCTACACTTATTTCCTTTAAGGGCATATAAATATGCTTTTTCCCAATTTTTTCAATTTCAAATATTTGTATTTGCAGCCTGACTATTGCAGTTGAAGTAGATTATTAAATAAACTCTTACTCTAAAAGAGTTCTTTTTGTAAAAAGTACAGCAATCTATATTAGACATGCAAACAGCACTGAGGCAATGGTGCCTAACACTCACTTTCTACTTTGCAGAAATTCTTATTAAAACTGGGGAGATTCCTTACACAAATATCCACAAGCTCGGTACTTACAGTTTTTACACAGCCACTATATTGACTCAAGTTCAGTGAAAATCTCCATTTCTCCATCTGACCTTAATTTTTAATACATCTGAAAGTCAGAATTCAGTCAGAATCAGTACTGCAAAATGAAACTTCTGGGGTTTTCTGTAAATGTCAGTGGATAGATAACATTCAATCATGTTTATACATCAAGTTATAGCATTGTTTTGATGGGATTTTTGCAGGAACAAAATAGATTTGTTTTTCTAATTATTATTTTTTCTTTTCTAGACACACTGGTGATGAAAATAATTGCAACAGATGCAGATGAACCTAATCACTTGAATTCTAAAATTGCCTTCAAGATAGAGAGTCAGGAACCTGCAGGTCCACCCATGTTCATTATGAATAAATATACTGGAGAACTCCATCTTGCAAATTATCTTGACAGAGAGGTAACATTTCCTGTTCCAATGTTAAACAATATGATGTTGTAGTGTATATATGTTGGGGGAGGGAAAGAGGGTGGAAGGCAGAAAAAAAAAAAAGAGAAAAAGAGAGAAAGGTTGTGGGGTTTTTCAAAATTAAGGAAGAAACACATTTTGTCTGTATCCTACAATAAAAGGTCTAAGGCAAATTCTGCATTAGGAAATAGTAGCAATACATGAATATTTATAACATTTAAGATGCACAGGTGGTCTTTCTAATACATTAATTTCTCTTCCTGCGACAGCAACATAGTAGCTACACCCTTGTTGTGAAAGCATCAGACCGGGATGGAGCTGCCGATGGAATATCATCCCTCTGTAGCTGTAATGTTAAAGTTATTGACGTCAATGACAATTTCCCAACTCTTGCTCAAAGCTCTGTAAGTTTTTAACACCAAAAGCAACATCACTGTTTCAAAACCCTGTTCAAAAGTTGATAACAGAGCCCTTACCAACCCACAGAATTCATTCACATTTCAATGCTCCACTGGATTAGCATGGTTGTTTCCTTGAAATGTGCTCAAAATCCAATCCACTGCTTGCACACCAATTCTGATAACAATATAGATTGTTCTTGTATTCAGAGAAGTCAGTCCTGACACTGACTTCTCTGAATTCAGAGAAATCCAGTCATTCAGATGTCCAGATCCTTGCAATACATAATATTATCTTTGTATATGTTTTCTTACAGAGAGCACGAATCCCTTTCCTTTAAGCCACCTCCACAAACACTTGAGATGATTCAGCTTTTCAGATATGCAACCAGAATCATAATTCACCCAGAACATACGATTTTTATTAAATTGGCATGGACTATGGGCAGGACAAACTTTTAGAGACTCTCTGCATTTAGCTTTGTTTTCCTCACATATATTTTAGTGTTTGCTGATAGACATTTATCTCTCTTTCCAGTTTTCAGCAAGTATTTCAGAAAATTCACTCAGTTCAGAACTGCTACGAATACAAGCTCTGGATGCTGATGAAGAGTTTACAGACAATTGGTTAGCAGAATTTTTCTTTATATCTGGTAATGAAGACAATTGGTTTGAAATTGTTACAGATCGAGCTACAAATCAAGGAATCCTTAGAGTAATCAAGGTATGGATAAATATTGTCACTCAACTGTTAAAAGTATAATTTTAAAATAGTTTTAATTCATTTAAAAAAATTAAATGAGCAGTAAATACACTGTCACTCAACTTTCTAAAATATAAAATATTTAAATAAAATTAAAGGAACTTTTATATCTAGTTCTGTGGTTTATCTTTTAGGAACTGAATTATGAACATCTCCAGACTCACTCACTGATTATTGGTGTCAGGAACGTGGCTGCCTTCCACCACTCTGTTGCTCATGAATACCAAATATCTGGAACACCCCTCACAATAGAAGTAAAAAATGTGATTGAACCACCAAGATTTAATCCATCTTCAGTTGTGTTTTTTCTATCAGAAAGAACAAGAGTAAATTATGTTGTGGGAACATACACAGCCATCGACGAGGACACTGGAGCTATTGCATCAAATGTTGTGTAAGCCCTACCCTGCTTAACTACCTGGGTGGTAGAATAATAGCGATAGAATAGCTATGATTGTTTTTGTTTCCTGAAGCACTTTCCTTAGCCTTGTATACAAGACAAAAAAAAAAAAAATACTATTTTTTCTATCAGGCTGTAACTTAAATAAATCAGAACAGATTTTTTTTTTCTAACCCAGAAAAAGAATATTTTTTCTTGGAACATTTGCTACAAATACAGAATTTGCTAGCATCTCTAAAAAGCAAGCAAAAAAACCCACCAAGAATGGAAAATACTATACAATCAGGATATAAGAGGTCACTACCAGCTCATTCTATATTAAAAAAAAAAAAAAAAAGAAAATTTGTTTCTCCTGACATTAATATTTAATGGGACCATAATCTGCTTTTTAATGTATGTAGAAATAAATACATCCAATTTACAAAGGTTTGAAAAGGTTTCTTAAAAAAGAAAAAAAGTTAGCACATACAGCTTCAGAGTATTGTAGGCAGAGCTGTAGATTTAAATACTGATATCAACAGGGTTCTAATAAAGGTTTACAGTGTCCAAAAAGGTTTTATTTTTAGACTATGACACCATTTTCAAGATATAATGCACTTCTATGCATTTACTTTATTCCTGATTATTTTTCTGGTCTACATATTTTTAAGTCTACAGGAATTCTGCTTGAACAGGGTAAAATGCAGTAACGCCTAGCACAGCCTAAAGGAAAATATTCCCAAGTGACAAGTATTCTTTGCAAAATGAATATGTAATAAATATATTTATAACATAATGCTGACTATTTTCACTTCACCAAACACAGATATAGTATAGGACGTGATCCAGCTGCCTGGTTCAGAATCAATCAAAACACTGGTGAAATCACACTGAACAAAGTTATTAACCGGGAATCAATCTATGTAACCAATGGGCAGTACAGAGCAGAGGTTCTGGCTATCACCAGAGGTAAGAAAAAAGATTAAGTTCTCTGAAACTAAACTCTCTTTGTTTCAGATTTCTCTCACTGGTTTTTTTTCTCTTTCTAGTTTTCCCACCTGAGCTGCATTGTTTATAGTGTCAGTATTCCCTCCTGACCACAAATACCTTCTTTTTACAGGGGTTCCTCGATATACTGCTACTGGCACCATAGTGCTTTCAATACAAGACAGGAATGACAACTGCCCAATTATTAATACTGAGTTACGGAAAGTATGTATGCATTCCCCATCAGTGATTATCACAGCAAAGAATATGGATGGTGAGGTATATGCTACCCCCTTTACATTCAGCATACATGGTGAACCTCAAACTACATGGATTATCAGATCAATAAATGGTAAGCTAACCCACATCTTATTACAGAATAAACCATAGTAAAAGCTG
>JBCJKH010021982.1:5634-28862 GCA_039877255.1 Loriculus beryllinus
GTCACCCCTCAGTCTCCTCTTCTCCAAGCTAAAGAGACCCAGCTCCCTCAGCCTCTCCTCGTAAGGGAGATGTTCCACCCCCTTAATCATCTTTGTGGCTCTGCACTGGACTCTTTCAAGCAATGATGCTGTCTTCCCATTTATTTTCTGAAAAACACAGTATCATACCGCATAGAATGCATTTTCATGAACACTCTGATTCTACTTCTGACTCTAGGAAAAGTGCAATTGAAGTTGAGCACAATATTAATGCTCTAGCATGGTCCATAGTAAAAGCTGCTTGCAATTGGATGTAATCAGTTGGAAAAGTCAACAATTACACTGTCATTGCATCACTTATTAGCCAGTATACTGCAGTTTTTTACTCTCCTGTTTTTTCCAGTCTACTGTTAGGTTTGATCTCGTTCCTCTGCACCATTGCAAAAATAGGAGCCTGGCAGAATTTCATGCAGAAACAAATAAAACATTCTTTGCATGCAGGAAACAGGAGAAAATAGTACTACCTATCTGAATCAAGACAACTGTAGCCATAAGTGATTTAGGTGATTTTATTGCCATGTGGTACACTCTAGATGTGGCTATAGAAATGAGCATTAAATAAGTTAACATCGAGTCCTGGGGAGTTTGAACAGCAAATTTTCCAGCATAAGGAAACAAAACAAAACTTCATCTTAATGCATGTGAACACCATTAGGAAACACCAAGAAGTGTGGGAAGAACTTTAACCTTTTTTCATACGTATTCTTTAAGCGTGCAGACATAAGGGAGTTAATGTCACTCCCTTTGTCAGACATAAGGGAATAACCCACAATCAGAATTGAAGGAAACACCTTTTGACCATATAACTGTGTGATTTAAGTGACAGCATGGAAACCCATTTCTTAGATCCTAACTGCACTGCCAATCTCAGGAATATTGAGCTGAATCAATTTCTCAGCATCATTATTTTGGCCAACCTAGGCAAGATTCTACAACAGAAATAGGGAAAGTAGTAACTGCTGCATAAGCGGTGAGTGCTGACCTCATCTCTATCTTCCCAAGTGAGAGCAGCAGAGACAACACTTAGAATTTGATTCCACAGTACATGTTACTTCTAATTTACAGGTCAAAGATCAACTTGTCTGGAGAAATGAGATGAAAATATGCACTCCCCTTTCACTCCCCTTTCTGCAACAGAACTAGTGCACAGCACATGTCTTCCAAGTCAAAAGATGGATAAACAAACAACTGCCTTTCCCCTTGCAGGCACTTTTGGAGATTCCTCCTTCATGTCACAGTTATGCATTGCCTAAAGGATAAATCACTGCAGTCCGTATGAGAAGTGAGTGGAAAAGCACTGCTTCCTTATTTCCTTCAGTCTCAGCAACAAAAGGACTGCTACTGAGAGTTTATCAATTATTTACTCAACTGCCATTTCTTCTGCTGCCCTTTTATTCTCCAGATTCAAATACCTCTCTCTCTGGATGAAACTCAAATAAAATCTTCAATTATTCATTCAACTGGGCAAATTTTTTCCCTTGCTCATTTAAGTTCTTCTTTTGTTTGTTTGTTTGTTTGTTTGACTTGAACAGTTGGAACAGTAGCAATTTGTAGATTAGATAATACTGAATTTGAAAGTTAGCAAAGACCTACAAGTCTCTGCTAAATAAATATCAAGATTTGGCATGGAGGATGGAGTAAATATTGCAATGGCTGTCATGGTCTTTGCATCATATCATAATCATGCTATTCTAATCCATGTGAATAGTGGCACTCACAGTAACTGGCTAAGAAGCACAGCCAAAGTATCTGTCACTAAGTGACAGTGACCTCTATACACCCGTTGCAACATATAAATCCCAGACAACCATACAAACAACAAGTAAATCATCCAAATCAGTGTGCCAGCTGGCTTCCTGTGCAGTCAACACATTTTGCTTGGGTTCACTCTTTCATCTTCAGAAGAAATTTCTCATTTTGCTAAGAAGCATAATTAAACCAAAATCAGCTTTTTCAAAAAAAACTTTGCAAACATGTGTCCATTTTCAACCAGTATTACATATGTAGGGTAGTCTAAATTGTCACAGAAGCTAGAGAAAAGAAGGGAGAAGGATTCTAGGTTCATCATCTCTGGAAATCACTCTCTCTGAGTCCGAATTTTATACTGAATCAGTTAACGTGATGAGGACTCAGAAATAGCATTTGTGCTTCTTTAGAGATTGTGCATGATGTCTTTAATATGATAAAAGCACAATTTTTTAAAACAGGTTCAGAAAATAACTTCTTATTCTTCTTTTCCCATTCTTTGCAGCTTAAAAATTCTTGCTATTTGTATAGAACCATTTTGTCTTCTATTTCCATTAAACAGAACATTAAGACAACAAAACGTAGAACCTAAAAGTTTTGAAATGAGGGAATAACATCTAGAAGGCCAATTACTGCGCCTCACACAGCTGTTGTGCAATGGTTAATTATGGAGATAACAGTTGTGGCACCACGCCTAAGGCTGACACAAGTATTTGGCTTCAAAACATGGATTTTTGAAGTAAAGTTTTTGAAACTTTAATATTTATTTAATATACAAGCAAGCAAAATAAAATGGAATCTGCGTGGAAACCTGACCAACTTCCTCAGAGGTTTTTTTAGTGGTAACTTCTCTCCTTGGTGGATAGAGAACAAAGCACATTTTTCTGTCTTATGGTCCATTCTGTATTATCTTACTCTATTAAGAAGAAGTTGTTTTCCCTATTTTAGGCAACAGGGTCCTATGGTAATGTACTAGAAGAGCTTTTGTGTCACTCTTTCAGTACAGACAGACATTACAGTAGTCACTATCACTTGACAATTATTTTATTAAAGAGCTTTAAAGGTCTTGTTCATGTAACTAGCATCTTCCACCCCCAGGCACTTTACCTGGTTGCATAGATAAGACATCAGAAAAATATAGTCAGATCTTCTTTAATTGCAGCAGCACTCATCTTTCATAAGTAGGAGAGAGAAAAGACAGAAATAATCTGCTCTAAACACTCAGTAAAACAGTGGGTATCCCTGAAACTTCCAGTGAAGGTGAAGGGCTGTGAGGGCAGTGCATCTATTTTAGGTTCGCTTGGTTTGCTATACTGCCCTTTCTTCTTGCACAGAGGAAGCAGAATCTCGTGGACTTACTTCTTGGAGCCACTGAGCCCAAGGCAGGCAAGAATAACAGCTCTGGGTGCTCAGTGTCTTGGGAAAACTAGCCATTTAATTCTGAGACTTCCTCCACAGGTAGTCTGGACAGGTAGTCTGGAAGCATGTTATGTAACTTAGTACATCTCTCCCTCCCCAGACCGTTAGAACTATGTCCACCCTACTAGAGCTCAAGAGTAGCTACGTGTCTTAAGCTTGCTGCTTATGACAACTTAACAAGACCATGATGATGGCAATTGAGAAGGTTCTTCCTCTTCTCCATTTTCCATTTCCCAGTTACTCCTTCCTACAGAGAGGGAAGGGTGTCAGATATCCATGAAATCTTACTGCAGGCAGTTAACTTCATTTAACTTACGCATGCTCTAAGGATTACTGATAGACATTTTGCATTCCATGTTGAGAACACTTTGTATTAATTATGTTGCTGTCAATTAACCATTGTTATTACTTCAGTGGATTTATGCTCAGGACCTCTTTGTCTCTCAGGCTTTTTGATGCTGTGACTTCAGTTGCCCATTAGAACAGTGCTTTGGGACAAGCAGTCGCTTGGGAAAAGCTCAAAAGACTGTTTCTTCTTACCCTTTTAATTTCATTCTGTAAATTTAATTCTAGGTTTTGTCTTCATTGACAATAGCCTTTCTATGCAGTTTGTTTAGGGAAAATGACATCATTGCCTTTGAAAAAAAAGAAGGAAATCTTTGCAAATGAATCCACCATGGCAGGGGACCACTTTGGAGTAAGGCTCCTTCACACAGAGCAAGCAGCTGTACAGGGAGCTCGCTGAGGGACCGAGTCCCTTGCAACTGCAAACCACCAGCAGGAAGCAGCCTATGTGTAAGGAAGTGATTAGATATTTATATCCTTCACTGTGGCCAGTAAACAGAATTAGTGTGACTTGGACCAAGTTTTAATTATACAGGAGCTTAATGATCTAAGCTATTGTGGGAGGAGAGCGTGGGGAAAGAGAATGAAGGGTCAACAAAGTGCATCTGTCTGTTTTTTCTCCTTCTCTCTTCAGAAATGGCACTCACAGAGCTATTCTGGGGTTTTTTTCCAAGGTGTTTTTTTCGCCCCTTAGTCCAATGAAAATGAGATTCATGACTGGATCTTGAAGTGAAAAGCAAGGAGGTGCTCAGTCATATTTCAAGTACAACTCCTTACCACCACGTGAATCACTGAACTTAAAACACCAGCAATCTCATTTCTCAGCATACATCCTAAAACCTGCTAGGCAGGTGGGAAAATCCTCTCTGAATGGTACCTACTCACACTCCATGAGCTGACAAAGTTACTCTGCTGCCTTGACCAACAGCACAACTTGAGGGTCGCAGTGAAGAACCAGCACTGATTCTATAACTGGCAGCTCTAATTAGAAATTTCAGGGATAGTGGGTCAGTTTCTACCTGTCTGGAAGGAAACTAATCTCCTGCATACTTAACTTCAGGAGCTGTAATCGGATTTACATTTGATTCCTTATTTTTCCTACAATCTCCCAAATTGGAATATACCCTTAAGAAATTCTATTGAATATTACTGTTTCATTCCAGCTACCAAAACAGCTCAGAAATAAAATGCAGGTTCAGCCTGTTGTTTTGAATATTTTGATCCTTTCTGATTTTCTGCTGCATAGAGGGAGCACTCCTTGAATATATTCAACACTTAGTTTGTCTAGGGATTCTCCACAGCTCAGCTGTTGCATCTAGCATAGCAGAGAACGAACACTTGCAGTATAAAACTCATGTTTTGCATGTCTAAATGCACTTAAAGTTACAGCTAAGGCCTTGGCCAATCTGCCTGACAAATGGAGCATCTGTACAGGTTCAGATCTTACTAAAGCCTACTTGCAGGGATTTCTTTAACCCCTGCTATTCATTTTTAGGCTGGGTATAAGTATATAGAAGTGGCATGCATATTGAAAGTAGGTAAACTCTGATACTTCTGAGTTTAGTCACAAATACTGATATTTCCCTTTTTCATCATCCAAGTGTTAATTGCTGCGCCAGCCTCCAACATGATTTGAAATTGATAGAATACCCATCACTGTCATAAGCAAAAAATAGGGCCATCAAATTAAAAGTATAGGGCTCTGGCATATACTACTTCCACAGAAATAGAAGTGGTTTTATGCAAGTAATTTGCAATCCCCTGGAAAAAAAGCAAAGGTGAGCAACATCATTATCACTCTAGTAATGCTGAAAAGCACCCTAACAATAAAGTTGATCTGCAATCTGACTTTAAGACAAACAAAGAAACTATTTTCCTTTATACATGAACTGAGTATTCTAATGACTTCCAAACAGAAAAGTACAGCACAAGAAATTGTGATTTACTACTATCCCTTTCCTTCAGTGGAGCTCATTATGATTTTGACTAACAAACTTCCCTGTCAGCAGGGGTAAACCACTGCTTTGTCAGCTCAATCGCCACTCACCTAACCAGAGCACAATCCCACAATCAATCAGCTCTGTCAGGACAGAGCCACCAAGTTAACAGAAGGAGGGGGAAACTGTGTAGAACCAATTTGTCCCATGAATGCTCAATTTGAGAACTCTCAAATCTGATTTACAGACTCCTGCCCTGGTCACCTGTGCCTGTGCTAAGCAGACTCACATTTAAGTACTTGCAAGCAATATGCAGAAGACAAGTATGGAAGAGAGGCATTGATATATAGCTCAGGTAAAGGTTGTACAGCTTTGAACAGCTGCAGATTACAGAGCAGCTATTCAAGCAATTAAGTTCTCTTCACCTTTTGCTGAGATTGCAGAACATAGCTTCATGGTTCCTACACTGCTATTGAAATAATTTATCTAAGGTTTGCTTTTCTTTTCAAAATGGCTGGTACTCATTTTCAGCTTAATGAGTAGTATCAGCCTCAAAACTGAAGCTGCCTTTTTTTATATGTAAAGAGGTTGTTAAGAAGGCAAAGTAAACCATTGACACTATCAAGCAGATAGTATTAAGTAGATCATTCTGTATTTTCATTTAAAGGATGATCAGCTGGATTCAAGTGCCAAGTGAATTAAAAATCAGGTTACCACACCTGAAATCCCAGTCCAATACATCATCACCTGTGAGTCAGATACCATAGAAACCCATGTCTTGTTCAGTCTGACAAATTTTGGCACAGCAAAAACCTGTTTTTCTGTGCCCAAAGATAACAACCTGAAATATCTAAAATGAATCAGAGAGAGGTTTATTCTGCACGAAGCTATCTATCATTGTGAGCCAAACTTATGCAGTCTGTCATCCTGAACTAGACACCTACTGCAATTAAATTGGCTTTTCTTTAGGCTGTTGATAAATATAATTTGTGAATGTGCTAAGCACTGTTTCTGCAGATTCCAATTGATTCACAGTGACAGCATTTGAAGGCACCATCACTTATTCACCTAGAATAAATGCCACACCAAGAAGTAAGTAATACTATGGGTTTTCAAGGAAAAATAATTCTTTAAAAAGCACATGATTATTAGGTTACTTCCTTTGATAATGCACAGAAACTTACCTTCTTAAAGATGCTATGTATATTCACACAGAAGCCAAACAACAGAAAACGGTGTCAGTTCTAAATGTCAATTATTCTTTTAACACCATAGTAAGAAAAAAAAAATCCATAATTGACATTCTTTACTTCCTGACAAGCTCATCTAAGACCATGGCATATGCATTGGGGTTATGCACTATCTAACCATATTGTACAAATTGATTACATGCATCAAGGAAAGTGTTTTCAGAGATTACATTTTTACATGTAAAACTGCAAGATCAAATCTGGAGGGCAAAGCTTCAGCACAAAGCAGTCAGCAATGTGTACATCTGGGATTTACTATATTTCATGACTCCCATTCAACTTTAGTGAATGACTGTTCAAAAGGTTGCAGTCACACGGTAAAACACTATGAGGAGACAGATAGAGAGCTACAAAATCGATTGCTTCCTAACACAGAAAGAGGTTTTACAAACAGAAAATCCCAAAGTGTGTTATTTTACTCTGCAATAATAAGCAGCTGTTGACCAGTATTTCCAAACTATCAATATGGAGCCAGAATGAAGGCTTTAACTAAGAAATTTGTAAGGTTCTAGTCCTCCATTCAAATGCAAACAACATGCATTGAACATCTGTAAACCAAAACATATTTGTGTGTTCTGTAGCTTTTGCCTAACATACTTCTATATGTACTCCTTTCTCAGTCCAACAGTGTGACTGGAACACAGACAGCTTTACTTATTTTAAATTAAATTTAAAATAGTACTTAGGAGGAGGGGAGAAATAGTTTATTGAGCAGAAAACAGCTGTTACCTACAAATAACTTTATAAAGATTCAAAGATCTTCACGAACCTTAAAAAATAGCAAAGAGATTCACTCAACTCTGAATGTTGAATGAGGAAGAAAAAACAAAGGCTATTGGAAGAAAGCACCTCTACCATTTTTTACTACAGTTACACTATTTGCAATGAGGTGGAAAACTCCACAGTACATAATAAAATGGGAGACTTAGAAAATGTGACCATGCTTTCAGAATCCTAATAGAATGATTTTAGGCAGCATTTTTAAAACAAGAAATAGAGATTAAAAGTAGTCCAATATAAAGAATATTTTTTTTTTTTTTTTTACTTCTCATCGTATGTATTAGTTTTTTCAGAATGAAAAAATTTCTCTAGTTTCAACAGTTTAATCATGATAGTTCAAACAAAAGCTATCACTGCTTTTCAGCAGAACAGACCTGAGAACATGAAGTACTTGACTTCTTCTCTTTACAGAAACTGTTCACTGTACTGACACCTCACTCTCCTAAACTGTTTGCTCCCAACAACACACAAGAACTTACTTTCTCTCTCTACTATGCACATCTGATGTGCATGGCCGGGTGCCTAGAGCCAACAGGAACCAAGAAATGTGGCACATACTAAACCGAAAAATAGATAAAGAGAGTAGCATGAAAAACAGGACATCACAAGGAATTGGGCTCAGTTCTGGAGAAAGAGCACACAGTCAGATCACTCCAAGATAAAAGGCAGTGAAACATTAAGACACAAACTTCCATTAAACTATGCGCATGTCGATGCTACTATATGCTTCATCACATTGCATGGGATTCACAGGATCAGAGAGACTGCCCTGCACATGAAGTGTTTTGCACTGCAGGTTTTTTCCATTCTTTTCCATAAAATTAAGAAAGTTCTGGAAATCTAGAATCAAGTCAGGAGGACAGAAATCACCATGAGTATTACCCTTATAGCATGGGTCTTTTGATGTCAATGGAACAGTATTTTCCAGGGAAGGAGTTTCAGACAGTTAGTCATTGGTGATAGTGCAAGATAACAGGCTAATTACAGCACTATTTCTGAACAGCACTATTTCTGAACAGCAGCTTTCCAGCTCACTGTAGAAAGCTGTAACGAGAGAGCTGGCATCTTTTTTAAGGGTGACAGAACGTAGCTGTTGTGAGCTGTCCTTACAAGCACAACAACTATCACAGGGGGCCTTGGAAACCCCACTTAAGAAAAGAACAGAGTAAATTTCTGTTTTGATGATAAACAGCAATCTTGTAACATTTTCAGGAGAGTTTCATGACTGGCAATCCATGTTCCCAGCATGAATCCCTGCTTTTGACAATTACGCTTTTGAGAATTTCACAATATAAAGGAGAAAAAACAGAGAAGTTGGAAAAAAATGAACATAATACGCTTCTCAACTCATTGCCAAGTCAGGTACTCATCCAAATGCAGAGTCAACTCGTTAAAAGTAATAAACCAGCAAAACTTCACAAAATGAATCATTGTATTTTAACACTTAGCAGCATGGAAAAGGCATCGTTTTGACTTTTATTCACTTAAAACAAAAGTAAAGAATTTAGACGTCTTTGTAGGTTCTCCAGTAACCTGAAGAACATAAACTGCCATACAAGAAACGTACTAAATTATCTCACTGAATGAGAAACCTAGACCCTGGCAAGTTGTTGGGATATTTCTCTTTACCCTGTAAGCTGCTTAGGGCTTCCTGCAGCCCCCTTTTTCCAATTCCACACTGCTTTGTTATGCTAGTTTTCCAGTGAATGTTTATTCACGAGTTTCTATCAATCAGGTTGATGACTGTACAGCATCATGAAGGTGCGGTGTAAACTGAAGTATGTTTGTACCAGTCAAACACCAACATTATTTTAAACTCACTGCACAGCCATTACCATACAAGGATAAGCAGGCCAGCCACCAAAAGATAAGAAAACGACACATGGGATTTCAAATAAAGCTTCAATTTCAAGCACAAAAAATCCATGAAACTGCTTGGCTCACATCTATGGAAACGTGGACGTGTTTACAGAAGGCTTTGACCTGCTCATGGAGAGCATTTATCCACCAATAAGCTCAGTTCTCCACTTCAGCTGCTCACAACTCAACTTGAAGCTTCTTATCAAGAGAAACAGGAGTTTCTCCTATTCCCTGTGTGATACATTTCTCAAGGCCACAGTTAGTGTCTTAGCTTCATAGCACAGAACATTCTCCCTTTCAGCTTTGTGAGGCTATCTTCAGATACAGGGGTCAGGACTCTGCCTCTCTCTCTTTCCTCACACCAGCCCACTGTAAGATGACAGCAGTTCTACATTTTCCTCTGCATGCATACCTCCCTCATAGATTTCAAGGGGTCTTTAAGAAACAGAAGCATCCAGACTAAATAAAAATTTTAGTGTTTGCCATGCCAGTGCTCTGAAGACTACAGAATCTGGCTTTCATAAGTCATCTTCAACTCACAATGAAACACCTTATCTATATCTGTTTTTTATACTTGTGATGTTTAAGGAATATGTTAGCAGCATGGCAAAACCAGACTTTAATGAAAATGCGCCACAAAGATCTGTAAAATGGATGGTTACTTGGCTTTGGGGAGGAGGGGCTTTGTTAAGTATATTAAAAGAAGAAGAATGTCTCATCTTTACTATTACCATATACTGGTGCCTCCACTATGGAGGAAGGTGCGCCCAAGACAGCAAACAAATAATGCAAAGCAATTTCCTTTAAATATTCTGGGGTGCATTACAGAATAGCCCCAGTCTGTCAGGGCCATGAGCACACTAATATGCCTTAAATAGCTATGACCAGGCTCATGTGAGGCAGCTCCCACACCCTTGGGCCCTCAAGAGTGAAGATGATAGCCTAATGAGAGTGGAAATAAATAGAACTCATATGCAAATAATATTTTTCTCATTCTAAAGGAGAACTAGTGAACATTTTCTTCCAAAACACTGAAGGAAGAGTTACTTCTACACAACTTCAAGGATCATTTGTTATAGCCAGAAATAAGATTTTCAGAATCTGTCAGATCATCAGTTTCTGTCTTACTAGTACAACTGTCAAAAGACTGTCATTTGTACAAAATGTCCATATGGGATTTTTATGTAAAGATCATAAACCTGAAAGTGAGTTTGACCCTAAAATAAGTGAATTTTCTTTGTAAATTTAGAGCTAGAATGGATTTCTGAAAAAGGGATTATAATTTTTGGAACTACATTTCAGGTTACATTCAAGAAGCAGACTGACTTGGGGTGCAATCGCATGAAAGTAACTCAAACTTTTCAGTTGGTTTACCCTTTCCTAAGAGCAGATTTTAATGTCCACTTTTTTTAGGGATTTTATAGTGGCCCTTGTTAGACAGCTTAAGAAAGTACTTCTTCATACTTGCTTGAGAATTGGATAAATGCTTTATTGTTCACTACAGTTGTAAAGCAAAGATCTTCCTTTTGGTGGTAGTGGTGGTGGAAACCCAACCGAACAAAACATTCTACCCAGATGAAGCATGCAAACATAGATCTGTTCACAGCATACTTTGAATTACACTGTGAGATAATGAACGTTAATTTACCAGAAAATAAAAAGATATATGCACCCAATCTACATACCAAGCAATTGATTTTGTAGATAGATACTTATTTTTTAAAGCAGTTATGTAGACCATTTTGCAAATATACTACTTTTTTAGATCAGTTACCTCTATTTCTTTTTCAGTTTATGAAGCTTACTACAGAACTAAAAAATGTTATTTTGTACAGTCTTTTCCTGAACTAATTTAAACTTTATTACACAATATGATGAAGTCATAGTCCTGTTTTCCAAAATGAGCAGGAAAGACCCGACCACAGCAGAAAGAATCTTGGGACATAAGGGGAACAGGGGCAACATAATTACCAAGTACTTAAATGCTGTAAGAAAAACAGGGGTAGTGAAGGGCATGTTGAGTGAAAGAAACAAGGCTTCTGTTTACCAATGAAGAAGAGAGTCATCTTCTATTTCTTGTGTAATCTGTCAAGTAAAAAATGTTTGATTTGGGCAAGAACCAGAAGCAGAAGAAAAAATAACACTATTGATCAATGTCAAATCACCTTTTAGACCTAGAGCAAACTTAGAATGAGACTTCTTGCACAAAAATATCTGAAAAAAACGGACTATATATCTCTAACATCAAAACACTGATCTTTTGTTCATCATACTGCCTAAGGAACTTTAAAATAATTAAATTACAAGAAGCTCATCTTTAGGACACAATTAATTCAACTTATTCCTACTATAAGCCTGGAGCTTTTGTTCAGACTCTATTTTGATCTCTCTAAGTTTTCTGCCTCCTTCTGTTCTGCTATCATTTAATTCTGGTTTTTCACACTGCTGCTGGTGCAGTATGAGAAATGTCCTTTGATGTTCTTGGCTTGACTCCACCATTTTCTAGATTCTAAACAGAGACAAGTTTTGTCTGGTACTGTAAGGCAAACAGCCATGCTATGTAGCTAGAAAGTAAGCCAACATATCTCCCTTTTAACACTCTTCCCTCAGTTGCCAAAGACTTAAGCTACATTTTCCATATTGGGTTCCTCCTCAACCTACATACTTTTGCAGTTCAGATTGAATCAGAATCAATTCTATAATTTCTAAGGAGCATGAAAAGTCTTTCTGTCTGATTTAACAAGAAAAAGAAATCTTCCTTTTTCAAAATCATACTCAGTGCTTTCCGGCAAGATTTGAGGTCTTTTGGGATGGGACTACAGTCATCTTTTACACTCATTGTGAAATCCAGACAATATACAAGACTTTGCACTAGTCAGAATCTATGCTCTCAGAACAGACCACTTAACTCTAGAACAGAACTTAACTGTACTTGTAGTACAGATTTTATCTGTACTATGTATAATGAACCTTTCACAAACATAACTAGTGATTCTTCTTGTTCCCTGGAAATAAGAATGATGAGCAGTCAGAAGATGCAGTTGCAGGGAAAATCACACTGAGGTTGAGTGCTCTTGCTTCAGGCAACTGCTGGCCAAGGAAATTGTGTGCCCATCTCTGACACAGCCCCCATTGGATACAGGAAATTCATCCAAGACAGAAATTTCAAAAGTTCTAATTCCAGGTACCCAAAGGAGACCCTTCAGTCTGCCTTAAAAATGTTCAGCATACGTTCTGTATGCTGTCATATGACCAATGCAGTCATAGAGGACAAAGCCATGATTTGAACATATAGTATTAGGCATCTAACACCTGGTACTCCAGTTACCAGAGAACTTTGACTTTAATTTCTCTGTGTTTTGAATATCAGCTTTATCGCTAGGGCAATGCCCTTTGTACAGCTCATAGAAGTCTCTATGAGAATTAACATTTATGGCACAGACACTGCTTGAAGTACACAAGAGAAATATTCACAAAGATCTCGCCAGCAGGTGTGGCACAGTATGCTCTAAATGGGGTCTAGCATTATGAAGGGAATGGGAATCAGAGGAAGTCAGGCAGCTGTGTGACAGCTTCCTATGAGCCTTGAATTGCCCAGACACACCTCAACATCTCTCTGTTTGCCCAAGCCCCACCTATCTGCTAATTACCACAGGGAGACATAGCTGTATCCCCTCACTCTGCCAGCTCCTCATTCAGGACCCACAAGAGGAAAGGAGATTGCAAAGTCTGTCAATATACTCTGATACATTACAGGATTATGTTCTATAATTTGTCCGGCCATTGAAAACTCCTTATCTCAATAAGGGGGTTTGGGGTGAGTTTTTTTGTGACTTATTGGAATTTTTCTGTGTGGAAAGTGGTTTAGTCTGCACATTATGTATACATGTATATGGACTAAATATGTGATTCAGACTATAATACAGAATAAATAAATGCAGTTTTCATTACTGTCTCAGACACAACAACCGCTTTGAGATCATAGCAGTCATGGGAGAGCTGATCTTCAATCCCACCTCAGAATAAAAAAAAGGATGTGGCAATCTAATTAAAGACTGCATTGATGCACACAACCAAGGAACCAAGCTGGAACTGTAGACAAGAATGGAAAAAGATTGTCTGAGCAGTCCCCACACCTCTATTTCTACCCCAGTGACTTCACTTACTGTAATGTTTCTAACAATTTAACAACTATATACTTTCACACAAAAAAATCACAGGGGGCAGAGGAACCAAAAGTTACAAATAACAGATTATGCCAGATATTTCACTTCATCATCACATATCCTCAAGATGATAAGGCTTCTCTTACTCCTTCTTTAATACATGGGGCTTAAATTGATTAAATATAAAGCATTTAATTTTCAAACTCTTTAAACCATGCTAGGTTTAAAGACTTAACTTTCCCTGTCAGTGTCTGCTGCAGATGGGGACTCTTGAAAGAGCAGGACTGGCATGGCCTAAGACTAACCAGAGAGCCACTCACTGCTTAGCATCAGGCCTTTGGCCGGAGTATGGCACAGAGAGCCCAATTACTGCAAACATACTTTAAGTAAACAGAGATGGGGGTGAAAATCTGGCCCAGAAAATATAACAGGGGGGGACTTTATTTAGTGAAGCTCCAGGTTCAATCATCTCAGTCTCCCCTACAAGCACAGAATCAGTTTCCTTTTGACAGAAGTCTCCAGTTTTGAGGACTCTCAGGTTGCTACTACAACCTGACCATTGGGTTAAAAGCCAAACATACACCCCATCCAACTGGAATCTCAATAAAAATGTTTTCCCAGTCACAACTTTCCCTAGCCGCTATTTTGGTTCACTTTAAGATAAAGTTAATATTAATTCCTTTGTACGGTTGGAAATGCAGCACAATAAAATCCTCAAAGTAAATGGTTGCATGGTTCTAAAGCACAAAGAGCCCAGTGTATTATGTTTCCACAGACTTTATGTGTGTTAGTCTTAAAATTTTCCCTTCATACAGGAGATTCCAGACCCACAGTCTTACCACTGCTGTTTGAATGGAAGCCTCAGTCTTACTCAGCATGAGCTGTTTGGTTGTGTTCAGAGGAATAAATCTAACAGGATAACACGCTCCTAGTAGATTCTGGTGACATTACTGTATATGAACATCTGGATTTACTTTACATTTTCAATCAAATTACACATTTACTTTTTGACTCATTAGGCAGTAAAAAAAAATGAAAACAGAACTCCAGAATTAAGTAGCTTTTGCTATATTTTTTAAAGAATTATTCTAATACGAAGAATACCTTATCTCTGTTTCTTCCCTACCAACTACTTTGTTGTAGCTGTCATTTCTACAGGGAACACAGGCAAAACCAAAGAATTTCTTTCCCTCATTTTTTTTTTTTTTCATTATAAAAGAATATCAGATTTACAGGTTTTAGGTTTGAAGGCCTTTGGTTTTAAGCCCCTAGAAGGGTTCTGTGCCCCAAGTCAGAAGCTGGGGTGGGGTCTGTAACTTCTCTTCCTGCCTCATAAACAAATATGGTTTCACTGCAGGCTAATGTAAAGAACAGAATATAAGCTGTTGAGAGCTTAAGTCACCTTATAATGTGTAACTGAGGTTATGATAGGAACTACCTATACAACTACAAAATTATTTGTGGGTTAGTTTTGGAAACAAACTATAAACGGTGGTACAGTCTACTCTTCATTTCTGACATGCCAGGTAGAATGTTAAGTCTATATTTAAGCTACCTGTCCATCTGTAAGGAAACCAAGAAAAGCAGCCTAGAAACAAGCCTAGAATCAATTCTACTTCTACATTACTTGTAAGGATGGCTGGTTTGTGAAATTCTGTCCCCACAGGTACTCTAGAAATCTCCACAGGGCCCAAAAGCAGTGTTTCTAGACAATGTTTGTAGAGCACTAGAGAACACTGTTCTCTATGACTTGGGCAACACGAATCTTTGAATTTGATCGTTAGTTCTCTTACAGATGGAGACATTTATAATTTGTTATTGTTGCTGCTAAAACAACTGAGGTTTTGAAGGCAGGAAGAGGCCTTATGGAATGAGGTTTCTGAAACATGACCAAGCCAAAGCCACCAAAAATAAGTCTGGCCTGACTGCAAAACAGAACTTTTAGTGTGTCTCAGTCCATTCCCTGTGTTGCAGCTATGCTTTTGGCAATACACACTCACCTTGGCACTTAACCAGAAGAGTAAAAACAACCTAGCCAGCCCCATGTCAGTAGATGAACCCCATGTCCTAATGTCATTCATACTACAGACTGGAAAACATTAGAAGAATAAGGTTTTCTTCCCTTTGCGTTCCTCCTCAAAGCAAATATGCATGGAAGAGGGATTAGAAGAGGAATCTAAACAGCACAGACTGCACAAAAATGCAGCACCTTCAGCAACCATACTCCAGGTTTACGTCAGCAGAAGTGGAGGACAACATCAGCTGACCAACTGACACACTCCAGATGTCCTCAGGGAACCAGAATGCAAGAGACATGACTAAGATGGCTGTTCAAACCTTAGTGAAGCTTCAGACTGCTGTAGTTTCCTTTGAATAGTTAACAGCAGCCTTTCCTGGAAAGCTCTTTCCTCAGTAACTACTGCCTGGAATCTCATCAACGACTAATCAAACTGCATAACAAAAATTAGTATGCTAGGGGAGCTTAGTGGCTCTTGAAAGACACTCTGAACAGAAAAAACTGTCCCCTTTTTCCCTTATGCCAAAACCTCACAAAATAACAACTCTAGGGAAACTATGATAAAAAGAAAAGGAGGAGACCTTGAGCTTTTCTGTGAAGGATCCCACACAGGATATTTACTCAGCCAGCTGATGATTATGGAGAGAGAATTCCAGACATGTGGGTCTCAGCTAGGAAAGCTTTCTCTTCCCCTACACACCCACACATATCCACTTTGTGCTACACTTAAGCTTCAGGATGAAAGAGTGAGTATTATGGATGAAATATTTGACATGAACATACACTCCTTGGCTTACACAGGCCTCTTGATGGATTGTCCTGAGAGTAAAAGTGTACCATACAATTTTCCTTGAATAGAAGGAAATGCCAGACATTTACACAGTGACCAAGTTACCACTGAACTTTGCTGACTCTACCAAAGAGAGCTGTATATCTGATCCTCCTAGAAGAGATTTTGCTGTCAAAGAGGTCACAGGTATTAAGCTTAAGTAGATTGTTCACTGGTAACCTTTAAGTATTCAACATGTACTAGCAGAACTTACTAGATATACTGCCCTTATTTCTTATTTGAAACATTGGGATCTTCTGAAGTACTGTCATATATGAAGATTTCTGATACCAGTTTCACACTGATATACCAGTGTTGACTATGACTCTCTCATATCCTGCATGGATAGCAAATTTTCATACCAGGATTCTTCCATTTTCTTCAGGTTAGCAACTTTGAACCTAAAATATTAACCAGGGCACAACTAAAAGCACTAAATAATTATACAGTCTATGCTAATAAGAGAAAAATAAATATCATCATGCTACTCACAGATGATAAAATCTACTTGTGTTCAAAATTTTAAGAGACCATGTGAGGCATACAGTTGTCCAAAGATACACAACTGCAACAGCTTTTACGCTGTATTGAGATAACATGTCTTGTGAGCCTAGTGGCCTTTCAGTTGAAAACACTCCACTCATTCTTCTTGGTGTGAGAAGACAACATTCAGAGCAATTCTTACATTCTATGACCTTCAGGAGAATAAAGAGCTGATATTTGCACTTCATCATAAGTCAGGAAGGATGACTCCACTTCCTGATTGCTAAATTTACCATAAATCCCGAAAGCTGACTGTGAAAAAAAGAAGTTCCAGGAGCCCAGGTCTTCCCGAAAATTTATCACAACGGAAAAATAAAGTAGTTTACCCTTCCTCCATGTCTACACCCCAAAGGAAAATAATATCCTACCTGCTGATGACAGAACTCTACCAACTGCTCCAGCCACACTATTGTTCTAGTCTGGATTGCTTTCTTTGCTGGTTTTTAGTCTTGGAGAAAATTCATCACTGAAAAAAACCCAAAAGAAACTCCCTTTCTCTGATTTTCAGAGAACATATATGCTTAGGTCAATAGTAAGTTTAGACCCACAATTATAATTAAAACCAAGCAAACAACAAAAACTTTTCAGATGCCAAGCTCAGGAAAGACTACTCTGTCCCACCCGGTCCCCTGCTTAGTCACCTTACACAATTACCCTTTGTCATGGAGCTCTTAGGTATGAAGCGTGCATCCATGGGCAAAGGTAGCATCTCACAGACCTAATACGATTGATAGCATTCCTAACTATTTTTAACGAAAAAACCCAAACCAAACAAAAAACCCTACTGAATATACCAACAAGAAAAATATCACTTCCTCTCTTAGAAAATAATCAATTTAAAATGCGTGCTTTGCTTTTTCAGTTTAAATATTGCAGTACTTGAAGGTCCATGTTTTTGGGAATTTCTGTTTCATGCCACAATGGGACAGAGAGAGAAGCACACATGTTTAGTGCTCTCATGTTTAGTCTGCTGTAAGATTTCTACAATTATATGCATCTTGTTATAACCACATTATCAATCCAGATTCTGACTCTAGTTACAAGGTTGAAGCTTCTTGAAGCTTGGTTGAAGCTATCCATCAGTTCTGACTAAACAGCTAATTATAGCCATATGTTGACAAAGGACAGATCTGTAAAGGAAGATTTTTGTAAAAAAATAAAATGCTTCACTGAGGAAGCATTCACTTTAACTGCAAAGTGTTGACTCGGTATTTTAATGGCAAGGCAATTGACCTGCTAGGATCTATAAATGGTGCTTTTTTGGTTTTTTGTTTTTATTTTTTTTTTCCCCTTTTCTTTTCTTAAATACTGAAACTACAGAATAAAATCTGCATCTTGTTTTGGAAAAGCTCCATTATTTCTTACTACATGTTGATCTTCATGAATGTTACTTCGCTATATTGGGAGAGGCAGGAGGATGCAGTTGAATTGCACTTTGAAATTTACTAGTAGAGAAACCAAGCTTGTCAGTATGGCAGCATCAGTCACCTAGATTTTAACCCCTGCCTGTCTGTTTCCTTCTCAAAGAATGTAGTTAGGCAACAACACAAGGACTTCTTGCATTTTAAAATTAGTATTTGCACAGTGTGATGGAAATGTAATGATGGGTCTTTGCTTCTCGTAATTGTGGGTTACACAGTCAACAGCAGTTTTGCAATGGATGAAGGTGGCAGGGGGTAAATGCGGAGGATGTGGCCACCCCATTAAAAAACAAAGTGGTGAGAAGCTGTCCACTTGACTGAGGATATTTCCAGAAGCAGCAACAAGCTACTGAGATTCACCATAAAGCCTAGTTTATTTCCTTCACAGATTTGGAGGAGAGGTCACCACCCTCTCCCTAATTTTCCTCCTATAGTGGAGTATGAACTTGCTGATTAAGAATACAAATAAAAAGAAACTTCAGATTTTGAATGTAGGTGTATGCCCCACTACAAAGAGAAAAGTGTGACTGCCCTTGATGATTAACATGGCTAGACTCCCTTATCTCTAGATAATTATCAGGGCGAAGCATGAACCTCAAAAAGGTGATTCAGCCCCTCTCAACCATGTCTTGGAATGGTCTATCTGCTTCCAACATCTGGGGATCCTGAGAGAGCTAAGGACCCAACATTCAATGAATCCTCTTGTTCTGTTAGCAAGGCATTTACTAGCCTAGGTGTTCTCTGCCACTGGAATAAATGGAAAGAAGCCAAAACGTACAAGACACCCTAAAATCTTATTATTTGACATTACCTGCATCAACGTGTTGCTATTTTGTCAAGGAATAACTTCTGGGGCCTGCAGTACCAAAGAGCCTTTGTTGCCAGGACACATAAAATCCAGATTTCACAACTGTAAAACAGCGTATCTGATTTTAGCTGCAGATAAAAAGCACAACACAATTATTCAGCAATTCAGATGATGATGATTATTAGTATAAGCTCCTTTTCAGACTTCTAAAGAAAATGAACCAATTATCCTGTCCCAGTAGACATGTACTACATCCTCCATCTGAAAAGAAGGCATTTCTACATATTGTTTTTTAAGTTTTGCTGAGAGATAAGCAACATACAGTGTAATCCTTATAATGCTACAATTGTGTTTATAATTGCTACCATGTATTTACTATCTTTTGCATTATTGTTGAATATTTGAATGACTGCTGTCTTCAGCTGGTATCTGGGGCAGAAAGTGGAAAATCACCTTGCTTCATTGGTGAGAGTTTTTCTATAGACATTATCTATCTCATTCCTTGAGCTGAAGAGGTCCCCATCTCTAGAAAGATGGCCCAAAGCATTGTGAATATTCAGGTTTTGCTCTTGAACCCCCTGCCAAGCAGTTTGGCAGCTATGAAATAAACGGTCAGTGTGTTGGTTTTGTAAGAAATGTTATCTGGCAGACAGATGAGCACCTTAACTTCATTCACTGCCATTGCTTCAGCTCAAATTCTTTTACATAATTTCACAGAATAAGAGATAAGCACTCTGGCAGACTCCACTGATTGTTCTCAAGAACAATTTTCCTCTGTACCATCACAAGTGATACATGAAACAATGGTCACTCTTGCAATGATGACAGTTCTGTCACTGCTGAGACAGAGGTTTCCATGCATTCATGCCTTCACCACAAAAGCAGGAGACATTATTAGGTGAAGACAGCTGACAGACTACTGAAACTTGCCAGTTTCGTCAAAATCTCCAAAAGCTTTGAATAGCATTCCCATTGTCAGCACCAACCAATAAAGCAAAACCAAGTATAAACCCTTCATATTTCTTTTTCAAAAGTTCATTCTCACATATTCATAAAATCCACCATCTAGAGCACAAAAAATCTTTTTTTGAGCACTTTCAACTACTGGCAGGATGTCATCATGGAGGTGAATTGCAAAATAAAATGTAAGTAATTAAGTTTGACAATGCGTTTATTCGATGAAGTATCATCTTGCAAAGTGCAGAGTCAGTTACAGACACCTGCTGCCAGACTGAAGAAAAGAAATCACTGTTAATCTGCTTAACTGCAAGGCTACTCTAGTTTCAAGACTTCTTTTGATACAGGCTCATAGAGTCTCGGCATAAAGCATGCAGGCAGCAAATGCTTGCTTCCCTCCTTGATAAAATAGCAAATCAGTGTATTGATTAATAAGAACTGTTCCTGCTTAAGCTGTGGAAGTGTAAACAGGACAGATTACAATTAATTGCCAAAAGATTAAAAATCAGCAGCACATTTAAATCTCCATTCAATTAACTGATATTCACAAAGCATTTCCAGTAACGTGCAAATCTCAGACTATTTACCTTTGACATAGCAACATCAAGGAGACAGTTGTTGTGCTAGGGCCCCTCCTGAAGGCTGGCTCCCCAGGCTGAGGGTCAGAGCAGCCACTGGCTGCCCATCACTAATGAATACATTTCATTTCACACTGCACCCCAAAAAATTAGTATTTTTATTTATTCTGAGATGTCAGATAAATCAGTTACTCTCACTGGAAGCCACCTTGCAACAAAAGATTTGCTGAACTAGAACCAAGTGCTGAAAAATGGTGCAGGCGTACCAATACCTTCCTGAGTCAAACAAGAAGCCAAAAATGCTGCTGAAACAAACTGCAGCCAGTGGAGAAACACCATGTCTGACCAGCTGAAGCTGTTTGCAGGATGGCCTTTGGCTGAAATAAACCCAGCAATGAAGTACGCAGTTGGACTCATCCACCTATGCTGAATTTAGCTGTTTCAGTCCCTTTGCTGTGTATCTGAGGTTGTACTGTGCATATCTGCATTAAACCACAGATGGGTATAGCATATCCTCCCTCAAGTCCTGTACCTGTTTGTTCTGGAAGCATGACAGACTTGCACTGAGAAACCACAGGTAACTGAACCAGTGGACCCTCTTCCTACAGTAAAAAGTGTTTACAGACCTCACTTGGACCAAGTTTCCTCTAACTTATCATTTTGGGGGGCCACATTTGTGACCGCAGAGAAGGAGCTCCATTTTCAGAAACTAGAGAGGACCCTGCCTTGGAGCAGCTCCTCTGCTCCTCTGTGTCCTATCCACTGCATTCCATTACCTCTAAACAAAAGGTATTGTCTGCTTTACTGCAAAAGTGGCTGAAAAATGCTCAGTGCTTTCTGAGACTTTGCCAGCAAAACTACATGAAAGAAAACTTACGAAGAGCTTCAGCACTTGAAGGACAACTCCAAGTCAAATGTCCTCATGGCAGTTTTAACAGCCCATGGAGTTTCCTGGATGAATGAACAATTTCATGTACTAAAAAGATGTGATTTCTTGAGTTCACCCAGATTCTGGGAAGATTACCATCTTTGGTCCAGACAGTCACAAGAGGTCAAGCCTCCAGTCATAGCCAGGGCTGCAACTAAAATTGGAAGATTACTACCAAGAACATCTATCACAGAATTTCCCATATGCTACATTAGCAAACTGAACTAGAAATATATTTATCCTTCAACAAAGTTTGTCCTAGACAAATTTAATAATGAAAAGCAGAAGTACATTTTAAAGTAGTTTGTACTATGTTATGTTTGTAAATACCAATCAAGGTAACTGCTGATCACAGCAGAATCAAACCTTAACTTAATGTTAACAAAGCAAAAGTATCCCCCAGGGAAAAACTTGTAAAAATCTTCATCTATATTTTGTTGTTCAACAGTTGAACAGAAACTACAGTTAATCTGTGCTATTGCTTAAACACCAGAAGTACCAGAAGGAATTAAATTCAATGCATATGTAATAATAAAGATAAAATATCCTGGGGTTTGTTTTTTCACTCCAGCATTTCAGAGATGTCCAGATGTGCATGAAGGATAATGAAATGTTAGGAAGGAACATCAAGATTTGTTCAATGAATTGTGGTAGGACTTGAAAAGCCAGACCTATTGAAGAATAATCCAAGAAGTTTAGTCAAGTTTCATATTAATACAGACTCCTTCAAGAAACCTGTCGTCCCTGAATGACCTAACCAGCTAGAAGAAGTGAGAATCCCATCAGGTGGAGTGGTTTGGTATATGTTAATAAACATTTCTGTACTCAAACTAAGATCAAGAATTTGAGGTCAGATAATAGAGAACTGCTTATCAGCTTCAATTAATTTGCTCTTGAAAAGGAAATCTTAAATGCATGCTATTTTTTTATTTTACAAAAGTGTTGCTTGACAGAATAACAAAATAAAGTTCAATTTCTGAAGAATGATTTAGTTAGGATAGGAAGTGGGGCTCAGAAACAAGCAAAACCTCAGAAAATATATCTCAGCTTTGTCTGCGCAGGGCAGTTGCACATCTGTATCTCTAATGACCTCAGTGATACTGCGTTCTGTACATAGAGACTTCAAGATGAATAATTCAGAAAATTAGATAAAATAATGGAAGTTAAAGGCAAGTTCTGTAATAAATCAGCAAGTCTGTCTGAGAATTGCCTATACACATACCAAAGCTTCCTAAGTATGGATTTTACTCTCTGTAGCTAAACTAACCTACACTGAATCATATAATCAGACAGAATCCAGAAGCAGATTCTGGGCATCTGACCACTGTGAGCCAGTGATCAGCCCCAAATTTAACATTGCACATAACTGTTTCTCATCAACATACAAGCTTGGAATGAAGCTACCAGAAAGATTTTCTGTCACATTAAAGTTTTCGAACATAGTAAGGAACTGCTGTTTCATAGTGCAGAACCCTCCTTGCCCAGTTTAGTCCTTATTTTCATTCCCAGAAGAAAATGGGCTCCCATATCTTATAGCTCAAATGTCCTAATAAGTTGCTACCTCACTAGGTTTTGCCTCCAAGGGCATACCCAGTTAGGCCAAAT
>JBCJKH010021986.1:0-17859 GCA_039877255.1 Loriculus beryllinus
GGAATAAGGTTCCTGTTTACACAAGAAACTTGCTCAGATGAATGTGTAATTTCTGTGCCCTTGCTGAGATACTGGAGCACTTTTCAATAAATGTAATCGATATGTGGCAGGAAATGGCAACCCTTTAAAAATCATTATTCAGAGGTTAGATATGCAAAATGAGCTTTACAGGAAACGGTACTCACCTAGTATTTTTTAAGTGTAGATGTAGCACTTAGGGACATGGTTTAGTGGTGCACTTGGCAGTTCTAGTTAATGGTTTGACTCAATGATCTTAAAGGTCTTTTCTAACGTAAACGATTCTATGATTCTAATCCATGTGAAGCAGTAATTCTAGGATACAGTGTTATGACTTACTTTATTACAACTACAGAAATCAATTAACATAATGTCATCACAGCTCACCCTTCCCTTCTTTCGTTGAAATTTCAAATTAGTAATTGACTCGTGCAGTAAATGGCACACATAATCCTCCATAGACTGGAAGCACCAGTTTTTCAAAGAGAAGCTATACCCAAAGCTGCCTAATGGCCCTTGTCACTCTAACACATAATTAAAAGGTTTTCCACCTTGGCAATTAGCCAGCAGAAAAGCAGACCAAATGCTCCACTTGTAAAATGAGGAATGAAGCTCATACTTTGAGGAAGGAATGATAATATTTTACAATTCCATAATGTCATTTATTCAGGGATTTTAAATAAAGTATTAATTATTAGGACCTTGGCAATTTCCTGGGCAATACTTGTGGTACCCATTATAGAAGAGGAAAAATAGGAATTTGCTACCTAAATTTCAACAGGATCGTTCTTTTTGGGATGCCTCAGCACTGTTGTTGCTGGTTTTGGATGCCTCAGCACTGTTGTTATGATCCTTGATGTTATTATTGCTGTTGTTGTTATTGTTATTATTGTTGTTGATGTTATATTATTATTATTAATTTGGGGGAACTGTTGAGCATTTCTGGCCCTACTAAAACCTACTAAAGTCAGACTTCAGATGTATTTTGTGTGACAACCGGAATTCCTGCACAGTATTAGCACTGTTTAAGACATAGAAACTTGAAAACCAGCCTGGTGCCGGGTAAAACTTCACTGCTAATGCAGATAAAGTTACAGATAAAGTTGCTATACTGTAATAATGTTAAACATAATGATAAACATAACCAGTCATTCATTTTGGGACACTTAAAATTATCTTTGTACTCAAAACATTTGTAGAAAAACATGTATTAATATTTTGAGTGGTCTTCTGATCAAATTATATGTTCCAGCTATTCAGAGGAATTCTGTGATCACTTTCTTTTCTACAATACTAGGATGAGTCTCAGCTATTAATAGAGATAATATCCATTACTATAAAACAGCAAATGTGTTACAAGCACTCTGCAGTTTTTATAACTACTGTCATAGTTTAAATTCTCTACTTTTTTTCTTTTTTTAATGTTTTGCATTTGGTCTCTGTGTAAAAGATCTAACTTCTTAACTGACCTGTATACATTACAAATGTATAAAAACAAGAGACTAAAGAAAGAAATTATTTTGTCAACACACCAGATATCAGTACATGCATCTCCTTCAAGAGCAGGGCTCCATGGAGAAGAATAAAATAAATGAAACTCAATGCACTTCAGCACAGATGTAATCTTTATCTCCACAAAACAGCCATGGTAAGACAAATGAGGTTTTAAAATAGTTCTTTAAAAGAGACTGCAAATCTCATCTTCAGAGTCATAAGCCATATCACTAGAAGGGTCCTTTTTTTTCCCCAATGTGTCCCTTGAAAGGAGAGCAGTGAAATAGGGCTGATATTATTCTAGTATGAAGTGTTCAGGGTTTTTTTTCTGCAAACATGAAAAACCTGCAAATTTTAATCAAAACACTCATAACTGGGAAAATTTTGGAAGATATTACCCCAAACACATGTCCAAAAGTATTCTAGGAGTTAAAAGAGACAACAGCTTTTGAATTATGTGCATAGATATAATATACCTTAATGAAATTTACATAAGTTAATAGAAAATGAAGTAGTTTCTGTTTAATGCAGCAAGGTTAAATCTGATTACTACTAATAGGACACATTTCAGCATGGAAACATACTGCTACTAACTAAATTATTTAGGTACCAATGTTTAATAAGCTTCCTTAACTAGTTCAGAGAAAATAAAACAGCCATTTTGAAAATTTCTTCAAAAGAAAAGAGAACATCTTATTTCTGTATTTTTAATTTCTTATAAACCAAATGAGGGAAAAAATCATCAATTCTGAAGCTATTAGATGGATTATTAAAATATTTCTGGAATAACTTAGAGAGGAGTTCAGTACCTCTTAAGAAAAAGAAATCTCTCAGCAAACATACTAAATGAAAAAGCAAATTATTAGTAAAATGGTGCTGAAAATAGTAGCAAGTGGATATATACTTTTTAGGCATTAACCCAACTTCATATTGATAGCTAGTTAGATATGTTTAAAAGTATTGGAGGTTTCTCCTTATGGCTAGAAACAATTTAACAACTTGCTTCTGAAAGACTGTAGTCATATGTCTGCTTACTCTATTTTTTTCTCTGATTTCACCCTGACTTGAAGCTTGTCTGATCAAGTCAGTAACATGGCAGACAACTAATTCAGGAAAAAAGTGCTTTTCTGTTTTAAGGAGTAGGTGCTTGTTTCTTTGTCAATTTATCAAATTTAATTTACTACTGCATGTTCAATCAAGCACCAAAATTGGTATAAGACACAGACTAGTAAGCAAATATCTGAAAGCCCGAATCAGAGAAATAAATCTTTTGATGGAAGCAAGCTGTCCATGCAGCTATAATAGTAAATAGCACCCTGAGAAAGCACACTTTTCTTTCTCATTTGTTTATGGAAGGGGAAACTATAAAACCCTCCTAAACAGAGTAAGTCTGTCACTCTTTCTCTCGTATTCTTTTTGTTCCTGTTCTAACCTTACTTGTAGAGGGCAGTGACCTGTGATAAGCATTGGAAGAAGAAACTAAATTGCTAAGCATCAGAGGAAGTGATCTTTTAGTACAAATTTCATTCTCACCAGGATTTTAATGTGGACGGGCAATAAACAATTATTAGCACTACTATGGAATCATATTTAATTTGTTATTATCATTTTAGTGGGTAATTAAAATGCCTTTTGAATTAAGTTAGCAATTTTTAAACAGGAAATTGTTTTGTTTTGGTTTCTTTTGGTTTGGTTTGGTTTGGTTTTAACTGGACACATGGTTTTGATGAGCACAAAAGATGTTTAACTGTATTTATTCAGATTACTCCAAATTACAATTTGTTTTACAGATAAGTGCAGGAAAGCTCACTACAAATTTGCCATATTGTTTGGAGTCATTTTTAAGCCAGATCAACAACTAAGTAGCATAATCTGTGATAGAGCTCACCATAAATAGGCTTGCAAAAAACCCATGAATGTTGGTGGTGATGTTTGTTCTCCTACTCTTCTTTCTTTTATTTTTCTTTTAGTGCCTTGGATTTAGAATGCTTTTGACAGCCTTGCTCAAGAAGTGCTCTGAATAAGGAGCAGGTCTTTTCTGCCAGCACTTTGCCCACACTTTCCCCAGCCATCCATGCATTGAGCCTGGCAAAAACATGTCTCTGTAAGTAGACCATAAGGCTGTCCTCACAATATACATTCACATTTTGATAGAAGAGCAGGAAATAGGTCTTTGGTTTAGTTTCTGAAACTTAATCTTTGCCATTTCTTTATGACCTGTTTGAAGCTAGGCTTTGAAGATCGAACTTTAGTGTTTACAAAGGCATGTTAGAATACATTTCTCTTTGCTAAAACCCACTCAGGATTTTTTATAACCAAAAATAATAAAGCTGCTTGTTGCACACTTGAAGAAAGCAACTGGGAAATGCATGAAAAAGCATCCACACACTTCCAGCCTTTAAAGACCCACCTTTCACTGCCATGTTAACAAAATCCCACCATATGGTCACTGCAAGAGTACATGTAGAATGTCAGTGTTTTCTAACGGACATTTATCTCAGTGATCACTGACTGCATTTTGTGTATTTACAAATGCTTATGTATAATATAGAAAGTAAACAGAAGCATTTGTTGATTGTTAAATACTCATACTAGTCTGAGACAGGTGTACTAATTCAGTGTGAACTTGTTGAAAAAATGCAGGTTGTTTCCTGTGTATGGTTTTTGTTGGATTTTATAAGACAGCAAATCTGACATTTCCATGTGGTATGATTTAGTTAGTGTAAAAGTTATTTGTAGATGGGTTTTTGAAAGTGGTAGTTTCATTTTACCTTCCATGTGGGCTTAAATGGTTGCAGCTCACTCCTCTTTTGCTCTTACTCAAATGGAATGAAAAGAAGTCTGAAGCCTGTGAGTGCTTTAGCAATTTCTTATGGTTCACTGAAGCTTGTTCAAATGCAGTCATTTCAGGAAAAATATGCGGCGTTTAAACCTTGCATTTACAAGGTATATCTTTTTCAGTATTATTATAGTATTCTGATAGGAATTTATGAAATCAAGCAATGAAGATTCATCGTCTCTACTCCGTAACATTTCAAACATTATGTTTATTAAATTCATAAACATTAATCTATTACTTGTCAAACCATGAGGTCAGTTTTGTCTTTGACCAAAAGAGAAAAAAGCCAATAAAGCTGTAAAAAAGGGAGAAGCTTAACAGTCATTATGTTTTCTTCTTAAGTGATATGAAAGTAACATATGAAAGACAGTAACTGCTATACTACAGCATATTTCGCATATTTTTTAATCTTGTTTTCTGAAGGTATGCAATTTTCTGTTATCCTGAATTACAGATCCTCCTCTTCTTTACTACTTCAAATCCACTGAAGCCTGCAGTTATCTGTTAACATTCCCTCTTCCACTGATTATTTTTATTTCATAAAAGGTCCATTCAGGAGCTCATGTTTTGTGTAAGTCCTTATTTTTATAACAAGGTTGGCCTCCATCTTGCAAGTCTTCTGAGTTACATAACACTGCCATGAAGGGCAGTTTGAAAAGGGAAAGAAAGGTTGCTAAACAGAAGAATCATGTTCTTTCAAATATACAGATGTTGCTAAAATTCTGATGTGCTTCAAATGCTGATGCTTTTTGAGGATGATGCAGTCTAATAATCCTAATTTTGCACAATCATTTTTTTTTGGTGCACAATTAATTGGGATGGAAGTATTTCTCTGCCTACTATTTGATAATTCACTCAATTTATACCAGAAATCTAGTTATTTTAAATTTAGCTTTTATTTAGCAAGCCTGTACCAAATGCCAAATATTACAAATTTTGCAATCTCTGTGGCCTACTAATATCTTTGGTTGTTTTTTTACGCACTAGTGCACCATGTTTGCCTGGGATAGAGTTAATTTTCTTCATAGTAGCTCATATGGTGATAATGTTTGGGATTTTTGATTAAATCAGCGTAGATAATTCAGGGATGTTTTAGTTACTGCTGAGCAGTGCTTACATAGAGTCAAGCATGTAAGCTTGTCAAGACCTTTTCTGCTTCTCACACCACCCCACCAGTGAGCAGGCTGCGGGGTGCACAAAAAGTTGAGAGGGAGCACAGCTAGGACAGCTAACCCCAACTAACCAAAGGGATAACCCATACTGTATGATGTCATGCTCAGCAATCAAAGTTGTGGGAAGAAGGTGGAAGGGGGAACATATGGATTTATGACATTTGTCTTCCCAAGTAACTGTTACGTGTGCTTTACTACAGGGTTACAGGCTGCCATGCATAATCTGCTCTGCAGTAACTGCTGACCAAGTGTCAACACATCATGATGGTATGAAGTAAAAGTGAGCTGCTCTTGTAAAGGACCTGGGTACCAGCTGGGTAAGTGTTTGTGCCCAGAGAGAGAGCTGTAGCTATCAGTCACAGCCATCTTCCTTGGCCAGAGACAGTGTTCTCCGACGGCAACCTCAATGTCTATAAAACTCAAAGCTTCTATTAACAACTACATAATCACATGTAATGCTATGCTTTAACTCCCTCTATGACAACTTCCTAAATCAATATATGGGGTTTAGATGATCATGGAGTATGCTAATGATCATGCAACTCTTACATGTCCTGCTAACATAGAACCATGGCTAATTCAGTCCAACAGGTTACTTTCAGCTGATGAACTTGAGTCCTACTGGTGCAAGGAACAGGGATAATTCTGTGACAAGTCAGACAGCTGTGCACACAGATATGATTTTGCTCTCATGCCCTTTTCTTCCCTATCCAATATATACTTTAGCCTTGTAAGGCCTCCCCTTTCTTCAGTTATCATCCCTCTCTACAGAGTGAGAAAGGGAAGCTCAGGGTGGTAAGGAACAGGACTTGAGATCGCTGGTACTTGTTTCTATTTTGCTCCCATATCGTACAAAAGTCTCAAGCTCTCAGTAATGTAATTACAAAACAGCAGGGTGGACCACGCACAGAGAACACCCTGGAGATCATCTCTGGTGCTCTTACAGCTTTGTCAGAAAAAGTAATTCATTAATAGTTAAATGGCATAACTACCTTTCCTCTATCCTGTCACGATTTTTCATCCTCTCTGTGAGTCCCAGACTGTCATTTAGTTTGAATAAACCATAAATAAAAGAACAAGGAAATGGAAATCATCAACTAAGAACAAAGCACTTATTACCCAAGCTTGTGATTTTTTACATTTGGTATGTCCTGGGATAGTTAATTTCCTTCCTAGTAGTTGGTACAGTGCTATATTTTGGATTTAGTATGAGAATAATGTTGATAACACACCAATGTTTTAATTGCATTAGTGGATGGTTTGGTTAATTTGGTAGTACTTACTTTAAATAGTTTTTTCCAGTCTCTCATGCTCCACCAGCGAGGAAGTGCGCAAGAAACCAGGAGGGTGCACAGACAGGACTCCTGACATAAACTAGCCAAAGGGATATTCCATACCATAGAATGTCATGCTCAGTAGATAAACTGAGGGAGTTGCCAGGGAGGCAGGGGCAGAGCACTGCTCTGGAGCAAGCTGTCATCGTTTAGCAGGTGGTTGTGTGCATCACCTGTTTTTCCTCTTATTTTGTTATCTATCTCCCTTTTCATCATCATTATTATTATTAATATTTTCAATATTTTTAGTATTATTTACTTGACTTCAATTATTAAATTGTTCTTATTTCAATCCAAGGGTTTTACCTTTTTCCAATTCTCCTCCCCATCCCACCAGTGGTGGAGACTGAGTAAGAAGTTGTGTGGTACTTAGTTGCTGTCTGGCGTTAAACTATGACATGGTACAGTACCATAGTGAGCCTGTTCCCATCCTCTAAAATATTGCTAATGTGAAATGAAGTATAAAAAATATGTAAACAGTGTATATATAAAGTAGCATGGTATGAGATTGCCAAAATGGATTTGGGGATCTAGTCATAGATTTAAGGAAATTCAGGACAGAAAAAGGTCCTACAGTAAATGGCATCACACTGGCTTCCTCTGGATCTCAGATTAAGAAGGGGAATAAACTGAGAAAGGATTAGTTGTTTTTTTTTTTTTTTACTATCTAAGTTATGTAGGAGCATCCATACAGAATTTTTTCTTATCCTTCAGAAAGCTCAGTGCTACGCTGCACAGTACTCAGGTGACACAAATGACTACTCAGTAATGACTTCCCAAGAATCTTAGGTACTTGCTGGCATTGTTAACACTGGGGTCTTTATTGTCTCAGTTTTACTGAAATGTGTGGAGTTTCTCTTTTGCTTTTAACCCAAAATCAAAACAAATAGTTGAATTGAAGGGACTGCAAGTCAGTAGGAGCCATGTCAGAGAATGGCAAGAAGAAGCAAAAGGGATCCAGAAATGTACTACCCCAGTCTCAGAAGCAGATGGGCATTTGGCATTGCTCTTGAGCCCCATCCTTCTCTAAAGCCACCTGTCCTCCCGTCACCACAGGCAACACAGTGCCCCATCCCCATGGGCAGCCTGGACCCTGCTTCTCCATGGGCATGATTTCTGTCTGCAAGATCTCACCCTATTCTACCCCTTTGGGATGTCCCACCCCACTCAGAGTGACCAGGGTGGAAATAACCTCTGCTGGGGAGAGGGAGCTCTTTTGAAGTAGGAATCATGAGACCACCTAGTAACATGGATCTGGGTTTGATGCAACTAGTGCAGGCACCAGTAACATTATGCTTCAGGGGAAACGTGCTTAGTAGGGATTCAAAAAAGGTGGCTCTGAAATGAGTGGAAGCTACTCTTTCTAATTATTTGAAGCCTTTTAAGAGAAAGAGCATGATTTCATATCTATTTTCCAAATCTCTAAGCAGGGTACTTAACTGATTATGCAAAAGGTTGAACAGAAAATTGAATATAAATCTAAAAAAAGAATGACCAACAGCCAAACTGTAATATTTTTATACACTTTGTGTGTGGATACACATTCTCTGCTTTCTGGATAGAGGATGATACCTTCTGAAGGTACTTTTGTCCGGGGCTTAAAAGCTTTTTAAAAGCCATGTGGAGGCTAAGAAGGGTTGGCCATTTGTCTTGGTATTTAGCATACTCCATTATTGTTCTGACAGACTTCTGTATACTGCAAGTTCTCCCAAAACAGATGTGGTGTGTTAGGGCTCTTTCTTTCCTATATGAAAAATAATTTTACTAATCCACTTCTCAGGTGTTATTTTACCAATTAATCTCATGCATTCCTTTATAATCAAGTGTCAACTTTAAATGCTAATTTTTGCGTATCTTATATTTCGGTGTATGTGGAGAATGCCACTGTACTGATTCCTGAGATGAGCTATATGCTTTTTTCTTATTTACATATACTTTATACATAAATTTTTAATATAGACAAAACTGGACAAAACCATAATCAAATTCTGTTCAAAATAATGACAAAGAAATCCTTCAGGGCAGCCAGCAGAAGTACTGGTATAATAAATACAGAAGGCAAAATGAACAGAGGAGTAAACCTAATACCTAAGGGTGGTAGCAGTTTGCTAAATCTGATTACTTGGAATGAAATAAGGGTAGGGAGAAAACGAACCTAAAAGCACAGAGATAATGAAAGCCTGAGCTTCTCAAATAGGAAAAGTGTGCATTCAGCTCTTAGAAAAAAGGTTATGTAGCCTTTTTAGTAGTGAATAAGATTCAGAAATATTTTGTAAAAATTTTCATCAGAAGTGTTAGGTCAACTACAGCTTCTTCAGTGGCAATCAGCAGAAAAGTTGTCTTCTAATATATCTGTAAAGAGCAAAGAACTCTAAACACAGTAAAAACTGATATTCATACCGCTAGGTTTGTTTTTCCTAACATTTTTATGCCGAGCAGTGATCATTTACATAGAAAAAATTTAATGCTGGCACATGTGAATGGAAATGGATACAGTAACTGGGTCATCTTTAACATTAGGGTGAAAGTCTTGCTTTGCAAGCTTATACGACAAACCTGCAAGCATTCAACTATAAGAATATGTATACACATATTTTGCCCTATTTTCGATTTTGTGTGTGGATAAAGTAGTACGGAAAGAACTGAAGAACTCTGTCATATAATACCTGTGCATATCACACAGGCTTGGTGACTTCACAATATAGACCTGTTCTTAGATAATTTTGACTTTCTTCATTCTGCAAAGAAAATATAATTAGTCCTAAACCACACCCTTGTCATTCCTCAAAAGGTAGTTTATATGTGGGCATTATTACTACAGCTGTGTGGTAAATAATTTTCCTGAGTTCAAAATTACCCCAAACCTCCTAATAATTAAACTAATACACTGTTGTTTATTGAGAATGGAGGTGTCCATTATTTTGCTTAGAAATCTACCACTGCAGGAACTGGCATATTTACTTTTGTCATAAACTCCGGTAACAGTATTTATAAATTAAAAAAAAAATAAAATAATAAATTCCTTTAGAAAATTCTGATCATTTCTAGCTCTGACTTCGTATCTGAGTAGTAGTTCACTGTGGCAGGTACATGCCGTTGTGAATTAAACATCTGGTGATTCTGTTGGTGGGAAAGCTGGTGAAAGAATCTGCAGCTCTACTTTTTGTAAGCCTTGTACTTAACAGCATAGTGTGCAAAGAAGGAGAAAAATGTTGCTTTCTGCTGTCCCTTCACCTTTTCAGCAGGGGAAGGACAAGGGCGTGAGAAGGTGGAAGGTAAAGGTGGGGTGGGAGAAAGGTGACTGGTAGTTTTTATCTTTCTTTCTTACCATCAAACTCAATTTTTAATTGGTCATAGTGAAACTACTTTTTTCCAGCTCCATTTTTTTTTCTTCCCATGATGGTAATTGGTAAGTGATCTCCCTGTCTTTATCTAGACTTATAAGCTTTTCCATCTTATTTTGTGTCCTGTCCTGTAGAGGAAGGGGAGTGAGAGAATGCCTGATTGCGGATCTGGCATCTGCCCAAGGTCAATACACCAGAATCTGTTAGAACTTATGTTAGTATGAATGCTGCATTAAAGCATTTGCTAAATTATTTGATCATCTTTTACTTTTCTGTAGCATCACAGTTGGGATTTTAAAGAGGCCTCCATAAATCAGTTACACAATATATAATAAGTACTTTCACTAGAGTTTTCGCGTCCTGTTTACCCTGATGCACTAAACTAATGCAAATTACTGCTATTCACTGTTACTTCAGTACGGTATTTGTAAGCAGACTTACAACAAATGACTGAATGTTTTTAGGAAATAAAATCACTACTAAAAGCCTAGGATAAATTACACAGCCATTCCTTCTGTTAAATAGACACAGTGTTTGCTGCTCCAATAATGTCTGATAGCGTTTGCTTATTTGTTAAAAATAGACAGAGGAAAAAATGGGGATTTATTAATGAAATAAGCCTTTTTTTGACAAAAGTTTTGAGAATGTACTCAATATCAACTTTTTTTCCAAGATATTAACTAAGAAAAATTTAAAATGAGGTTATTTTAATAAAGCAAAAAATGTCTGTAAGATTTAATAATAAACATAAATATTTTATATCTATATTCACTTAAGTATGTGTAATTGCTTACTAAACTCCAGTGCTTTAAAGTCTTTTTTTTTTTTGTCATGTCCTTAAATCTTGAGATGAAGAGCACTCAAGACCAAGTTTGCGTCTAGCATGCTTCATTGCTCTGCTGAGGGATATCTCCTTTTGCTGAAAGGATCACCCTGAGAGGAAAACATTTACATTCAGCTTCTGAGTCACATGAAGCCAGACTCAAAGATACCTATAAGTGAAATGTTCCATATATAATTCCCCTACAAAGTAGGAAGTTTTAATGAACCAAATGTAGCAGCTATTTTTAATGTAGAGATGCATTTGCTTCTTAGCAGAATGTCTTCTTTGACTGCTCAAAGCATTCCCTATGCTTATCCTGTCCTAATGCATCAAAAGGCACCACGGATGCACAGTTTAAATTTCACATAGTAATACACTTTTTATATAATTATCTTCTCTACTTATCCTAGCACTGTAGACATTTTCTTCTCTCAGTTTTGATGACACTGTATTTCATCTAGCACTTGAATAAGACTTATGTCAATATATACTTTCTCTCAGCTTTATAACCTTTTGAGCCTCTTATATTCCATTAAGCCTTGTACTAAATGTGACGTCTCAGCTTTATTTAGATCTCTCTCTCTCTGCGCTACATTTAAGAGCTGTATTACACTTTTATTCCACCAAGGAACAAGAATTTTTATTACCTTTCAAGCAAATGGATTAAAAATATTTTTATTAGCTTCTCTTACAGCTGCCTTCACCTCATTAATATTAGAAAAGTCAGTATCATCATTTGTATGTATCTTTTTCAATTGCATATAAACCTTCTCATTCAGTCCTAGGTGAAAGTATATAAAATTTTATTTTAGAGAACAAGTTTACTTTTTATTCTGAAACTCTCTTTTCAATAACTTGTCTAATGGATGGAAGGGAAGCTCAGAAGGAATGCTTTCAAATAGCTGACAAATGGTTTCTAGTCAGTGTTTCTGACTTTCATGCATTATATCCTTGTGTTTGAGAGAAAACTGAAGTGTGGAATAAGGCAGCAAGGTATCATTATGCTGTTAAAATGCTGCTTATGTTCGTAATATTTTTATACCTGGGATCCAAGTATAAAGATGCAGCTAGAAGGACGTCATAACATGCTCTGCTTCTCAAAATCCCAGGCCAGAAAATTGTTGCAAAATTCTGGACTCTGGCCGTATCATTTCACATTCAGACTCCGCCCTGAAAAAATTCACAGATGGATGGAAATAAGGCCACTATAATCCTCCTGTCCGCACTGCCCAGATCTTTGGCAAACATAGTCTGGTTAAAGGATGTTACCTCCTTGTATCACTGTCAGTGATGTCTATACAAGGTCATTAATTTGACAAAATCCCACTAGAACCTGTGCAGCTATAGTAACAAAAGACACTTTTTCTTCATGAAGCTGAAGTGAATGAAGAATTTCCTGTGCTGGCTTCACAGCAGCTACCTGAGTGCTAATTAAGACCAAATAGGGTGGAGGAAAGAGCTGATGTTGCTCCACACAATCATAAAGATTCCTTTCCAAAATCAAAATTTTTCTAAAAAAAAAGAACTTTGTATATTTATTGATCATGAAGGAGGTTTTTCTCTTCACCTTCCAGTGGCTACTAATGAAAAGATGCAAGAGAGGCCAGCTTTAAAAAATAATGCTGAATGCCAATGAATATTGCTTTTCAATATATATACCTTTGAATTGTTATTAAATTCAAAGCTAAAGCTATTGAAGATGATTCATAAGGAAAGCTGTATCTAAACAAATAATTATGTTAGCATCAAATCTGTTTCCTCTAAATAACTGCACCCTATGCAATGTCCAACAACTAAACAACAAAACACCTTGTTTTCATGCCTTACAATTAAAACATCCCACCTGATTTCTATGAGTTTATCAGAGCTACTAGTTTAATTACCGCTATCTAACTGAGGAAGTCTCCTTGACATCTGGCATACAGAAACAAGAAAAAGAAAAAGAAAACTATGGACTTATTAAAGTTTCAAACAAATTGACAATAAAGCTAAAAAGATTGAATAAAACCAAGTTTTTTAGGTAAGTGATATAATCTTTGATTTTCCTTGCCACAATTGTATTGCCATTTTTCTTACAGAAGTTCATGCAAACATCCTTGTCCATGACGAAAATCAGACTGTGCTCCAGTACTTCAGTGATGCCATTAATATGGAAACAGTGCCACACAAAGAGTAAATACAGGTTGACATCACCTTATGCATGCAGAGAAGTTAACACTACCATTAATTTAAAATCAGAAATAGAGAGACACAGAGAGGGCGATTTACTTGTCCAAGCTCAGAGTGGGTATCTCTGGAAGAGACCATTCTTACCTGAGACCATGCTTTCTCTATCATATTCAGCAGAAAAGCAGTGTGTTTAACATTCCTTCTCTTGTGCAGCACCTAAACATTAGTGTACTACTCCTCAGATTTTTTTCTCAAACTTAAGAGATAGTATTCACATATGTGCATGATTTTCATCAAGAAGGAACAACTTAACATGATTAAATTGCAAATGCTGAAAAATGTTATAGTTACATTCACAGAAAAGCTTATTTCAGCATAAGTGAGTCTCTCTCCGCAGACTTTTCCTGTCTGTAGCAATAAAAGTTAACTTCATAAAAAAAGGTAGAAAGCATTGATGCAAACAGAAGCATCATGATAAGATGTTATTAAAATTATGCTTTTCTTTGATACTCTCTGAGATATTCCCTGATCTTAAGATGGCAAATTGGTTTTTGTCAGTAAGAGCTGTAAAGAAGCAATTATTTTCTAAAGCCATCATTTGAAATTATCATTGAGCCATATCTGCAATGTCTTATTAATAATACAGAACTGCATTTGTTAATGGTTTACATAGAAACTTGACAGTTTTCCCCCAAGCAAATCAATCATTATTACTACCAAACCAATGTAACTTAGAACCAGTAACACTGCTTTTTTGCCACGTTTAGGGAGAAAAGAGGCAGTTCACCACAATAATACTGACATGAGCAGAGGAAAAACGCTGCTATTCTGCATTTGTCTATACACATGAAAGAAGGAATAACAGCATTATAAATGGATAAGCTAGACTATGACCAAGACACATTTGTTCTACTCTATTTTCGTTATCTGCCAGTATTAATGTGACTGTGTCACTCAAAAATCATTTATGATTTATAGATTTATACTAATTTATATTGCACATATCTAAAAGAATACCAAAACACATAAAGTAGAATTTAAAACAAATTTCTAGCTAAAAGAAAAAAAAAAAAAACAACCAACCAACAAACCACACATACACAAAACCAAACCAACCAATCAACCAACCAAACCAAAATATAAACGAATCCATGTATTCTGCAGGGAAAAGGATAGTGAAAGTCGACCAGAATGACAACAGACTACATACACCTCAAGTATGGGGGACTTACCAGCATCTCTACCCTTCCCTTATCCTAGGCACAAAGAACAGCAGAGATGCAAGTGTTCCAGCTTCCTAGCCTTATATTGTTTTCAAGATGTCTTCCTTTTCCATTGCCTTCAAGAATTTCCAATTTCCTTCTTGTCTTTCCCTGTCACCAATACCTGGCTTAATGTATCTGCAGAAAATTTGAATAATAATCTACTACCATAAAGGGTTACATAATAATTCCAAACTGCAGATTTCTATTCAGTAAGTAAACTTACCTGAAATAGACAGGAGCTGATCTCTATACAGATAATTAATAATAGTAGCAACACCAACCACATCTGGTTATGCTATGTGTGTGGAATCTAGTAGTGAGAAATATTAATAATAATAGATTAAGACATGCTGGCTGTTGAATTATATGATTAAATGAAAAACCAAAATGGTTCTGCATTTAATAAATTACTATACAGGTATATATGTGGTACTATGTGTATACCTGCCGAAGTGCTTAATGAATACTGACAGAAGCAGGTATTGACACAAGTAACTAATATCATACTTCATCTACTTAACTGGAGAGAGGTTGTATATGTTTACTAAAATGAGACAACATGATCCATCAGTGATAGCAGATTGGACACTGGAGGGTGAAAATTCTTCTTCCATTTGTCTTCACCTCTCACTCACTGGCCCAATGCAGGAATGTAACTTCTTGTATCAGCTTCTTTCTTAATTTCACATATGTTAATTTAATTCATAAAGAACTGAGATTGAGTACTGAAATAAAGGTGTAAATAATGTTTTCCTTAGCCAAGTCAAACACATGAAGTTAAATACGTCAAAACAAAAAAATAGCACTGTTCTTTAAGCTACTTATTATCCTTTCTTCTTTCCTGTTCCTCCTATAAAAGGTGCTAGGTGCTGTAACCCAAAAATGGTTTTCTGCATTTATTCTAGCTCTATGTGTAACACAGATATTTCACTTGCAAGTAGCTGTACAAAGACAACTCTGTGTGTAAAAAAAAGAGTCCATAAAGTAAACATTTCTTTTTGATGCATAAGTAGATTATTTTATCAGGTCATTACAAGTCACCAATGAAAATTTTTGTCTTTGGAACAGCATAGCTCCAATGTAAAATTTTAATAAATAAGAAAATAAGAAGCAATAATGTTATATGCATTTAATCTAATACAAAATCCCCAAGAGATTTATGATCCCTTCTTCCAAGTGAAAGGTTTGACAAATATGCTATTAACAGGTAATTGTAAGAAATATCTTCACTTACATGTCGCGTGTACAATTTAAACAAAAATAACAACATAAATATGTATGCACAGTAGTGCAACACAAAAATATTAAAAAGTCCTAATGCCTGAAGTTATAACTGACATTGTCTGTCAGTTTGCATTTTACTACTCAGAACTAGGCTTTGCTACTTCTGAGGTCTGCTGGTAAGGCACTATCTTCAGGGTCTGGGTTTTGATTCTGGCATCTTATTTTTCCTTTGTAGCTGTGTATGGATTAAAGGATTAAGAAAAATGTGTAAACAAAGGCTATCTAATTTGCAGCTAGGTAAACATTTATCTTTTTTTAATAACCTAATTTTAACTCTGTGTGATCCCCATCTTGATCATGTTCTGGAATTAGTCTAGTGAAGATTCGGTAATGTTACATAAAGGATCTAACAGCTTTTCACAAATGTTAATGTGATATTTTGTTGTTTAATCTACTTATGCTTCATCTTAGCAACATAATCTTTTCATAAGTAAGGTGTCACCTTCTATTGTTGGCCAACAGATAACATGAAATGATACCATTCTGAATTGCTTACAAATTCACCTCACTTCAATTTTTTTTTTTTTTTTTTTTTTTTTTTTTTTTTTTTTGTGATTGTAAGAGAAAGATTTCAATGGACGGACAATGCAAATCAACTCACAGATTAGCAGAAAAGTCTTCAAATAAAATTCTGTGGGGTGAAATCAAGAACAAAAGTTATAGCAAATGTCATGAGCCTTTCTGGAGAAGACTAGGTGCCCAGATGAAGGCTAGACCTGGGAGTCCAAGCAGAGTTGTGACAAATGGTGAAGGTAAGGAAAGCCAGCTGGCTACAGAAGATTTTGGGATGAGAGAAAAGAGAAAGCTGAGAATTAAGAATAACCAAGTACAGTTGAGTAGTAGTACTTTAATATTTCTATGTTAGTTTAAGCACTCATCCTAAACATTAGATTGTGTCCATATATAGAATACAGAAAAGATTTTAACATGAACAGAAAAAGGGAAGATAAACTTCCAGAAGTCTGAAAAATAATAAAAAAATCTTTTTGCAGTACAAGTGGAGCAGAAAGTGTTCATGTCAGAACACAGGTAGCCCATGGGAAATTCTGTCTTAAAGTAAAAGATTGCTAATAAAGGATATTCATTAGAAGCTAGTGAGAACTGTAGTAAATCACGAGCATCAGAAGACAGTCAGCAAAAATTCCCAAAGGTCAAAATAACTGAACACAGACCTCATGAAATCTTTCAAAACTGTCCAGCGGTGTTCTACAGTAAGGCAGCTTTATGAGACTCCAAGACATTAAGTCGAATGTCTGTGCTAAGCACATCAGTAGGAATAGTCCAGAACTATTAGAATTGCTAAGACAATACTGCTTGCTGACAGTACTGAATTCAAGATAGGAGAGATTCCACTCAAACACAACAAATTTGCAAAGGGATCTCATAATACAGAAAATCCTGTCATAAAATGGCAAATCATTCTAATACAGGTAGATATGAAATGCTGTCCTGGGTTCAGCTGTAGCAGTTATTTTTCTCTTAGTAGCTGGTGCAGTGCTGCGTTTCCAACTTTAGTCTGAGAACAGTGCTGATAGCACATCAATGGTTTTAGTTGTTGCTAAATAATGTTTACTCCAATCAAGTGTCGCGGTAGAGACGGACACGACACGAGTAAAGTGCACGAAGTAAGTAAGTAAGTTAAGTCCGTTTATTTTTAGACAAAGACACGATTATATACCCTAAGCTATCTCTTACACGCGCCTGCATGCTATGCTGATTGGTCTGTTCCTGGCGATCACGCGAATCCTAACAACTTATGATTGGTTCTCGCACTATGAACACGCGCTGCCTCGTAAGCCAATCTCTTGCTTGCCCAAGCACATCTGTTAAGCTCTTCCATGTCCTGTTTAACATTCTTGCAACATTCCTGCGCCGACTCCTCGCCGCTCACGGGTACACAGGGATCCGGTCAAGGTCATAAGCATCTACTAAGTTGGTGGTAGACCTGCTACCTTCCCCAACATTCCAGTGTCTGAAGGGGAGCTATAGAGATGCTGGGGAGGGACTTTTCATTAGGGACTGTAGCGATAGGAAAAGGGGTAACAAGTTCAAACTTAAACAGGGAAGGTTTAGATTTGATATAAGGAAGAAATTATTTACTGTGAGGGTGGTGAGAC
>JBCJKH010021991.1:0-28238 GCA_039877255.1 Loriculus beryllinus
CTTCCTTCCTTCCTTCCTTCCTTCCTTCCTTCCTTCCTTCCTTCCTTCCTTCCTTCCTTCCTTCCTTCCTTCCTCTCCCCCCTCCTTCTCCTCCTCCCCTTTCATAATTTAAATAACCCTGATATTTCCCTGCTAAACCCCGGCGCCTGCCCCCCAAACCCGCAGCAGACTCACCGCGGGAGCCTCAGCATCCCCTCTGCGCCCCGTTTCCACCCTTTACAGTGTTCTCCGATTTTTCTGTAATTTTTTCCCCATATTTCGGGCTGGACGCGGCGGGCCTGGAAATTGTTTGCTTTCCCGTCTTTCCAGCAGCCATTGTAGTGTATGCGCTGCGGTGCAGCCCAGCCTGCCGCACACGCCGCGCCCACACCGCCCGCCGCCCACACGCACCGCGGGTTGGACACCTCCCACAGTCAGTCAGGGCCGCAGCCGCGCCCCGCGGCCGGCGCCTGCGGCCCGCGCCGCCAGCCCCGTTGGTGGAAGGAGGCGCCGCTCAAGGCCGGGGCGGGCCCGCCGTCTCCGCTATTGGCGGACAGGGGCTGCCACTCAGCGCCGCCGGGGCGTGGGCGGCGGCGGCGCTGGGCCGGGGGGAGCAGCGAGGCCGGGAGCGGGGTAGGCTGCGCCCGTACTTAAGCGGGCTGCCCGAGCCGCTGACGTCTTTCGAATTGGAGACGGGCTGCCCCCCTCCCGCCCCGGGCTCCGGCGGACACGGCCGGGGATCGAGGTGAGTGCCGCCGCGGCCGACCCGCGCTGCCCGCCCGTCCGCCTTCCTGCTGTGCCTGCGGCCGGGCGCCGCTTCACCTTCCCCCTGTCAGGAGAAGGGGAAGGCTCGCTCGCCGTCTCGCCAGGGCCCGGCGGCGGGGCCCGGGCACCGCTTGCTGGCGGCAGGTGGTGCTGAGAGGAGGCTGCTCGCGCGCGTCGGCCGTTGGGGCATCGGTGGCCGTTAGGGCAACGGTCGAGCCCCGCGCGAGGCGGACGGGCAGGCGGGCGTCGGGGCCGGGCTGATGTGTGTGGGGACGAACCCTCGGGCTCCTACAGACACCCCTCCTCGTCCGCGAGGCAGGGGCTGGGTGGTGGGCGCCGCTGTGGCCGTCCCGGTGGCGGCGTGCCCGCCCCTGACCTGCCCCCCCAGCCCTCGTCTGGAGGCTGATCTGCGGGCTCAGCGGTGCCGAGTGTCCGGAGCCACCGGCTGCCCCCTCCCGCTCCCCGCTCGTCCGCTGTAACAGCGATAAAAGTGGTAAGGTTTTTATACGGCCTTCGCTTCGGGGTTTATGGTTTAATGAGTTAGGCTGTATTGCAGCATAATTAGCAATTTTGTATTCATATATGCGTTTAGAAAAACTCAAAACGCTTTTCAATGGGAGGGAGCCTACAGAAAAATATCCTGATGGTTTATGAACTGAGAAAGCCCTAGGGCTAAAGAGTGCTAGCAACAAATTCATTTCTCTGTGGTACGGTTTACAACTGTTAATGTGTTAAAGCATAATTAAGAACTGTGGCATAGACAAGCCTTTGGTTGTGGTTGGGTTCAGACCTGTAGTCTCCAAGCAGGAAGGGAAGGAAGCCTGTGCATGTGTAAGGACTAGAGAGGAAGGCTCGCTTCCCGCCCAACTGCTCATTCAATCACACTGCAGCGTTTCAGTGTGACCTGTCTGCCCTTCTAGCTGATGTTTCAAACCCTGAAGTACTTCTGGGCGGAGGAGGGAGGAACACGCACAGGAGTGGTCAGACCTTTTTGGTAGCACTGAGTATGTATAAGCTTTTGCCTACTTCAAACTGAGCAGCTTCATGAGAACCTGAACTGCCTGTTCACTAAGTAGCTATTTAATCTATTGTGTGCATTGTTCCTTAAACTGGGCATGGTTGCAGACTGGTAGTGTAATCAAATTGAAAATGTTAATTGCAGCTTATATAATGAATGCTGATGATGACGCATCTTATGACACACAAATAGCCTTTCAGAGAGTAAGACTGAAGTCAGTCTAGTACCGCACACCTTGAGGCTTGTCTGCTTAGGTGGTATTTGCACCTCTAATACTAGAGTTACAACACAGACATAAACCAGTCTCTACAAACATTGTGTCTGTCCTACTGACTTAGATGACCCACTGTGATATGCTGCCTTTGTTTTCTACTAATCCTCCTTTCTCTTTAAGTCTGAGATGATGCTGCTGTGCTCTACGTATGTGTGCTTCCATTTGAGTTGGAAATGCCAGGTCAAAAATTCTCTTGCACCCACAAAAACTGAAATGTTTGTCTGATTTATAAAGTTATATTAAGCACTGGGTAGTTCTCAAAATGAGGCGGATGGGTTTCCTGATGCAGTTCTTTGAAAGGCCCATTTGTAGAAAATGAGCATGTAGAATTCAAAAAAAAACCAAACAATTCTTCAAGCACCAGGAAAGTATACTTGTACAAGTTGCAAAATCTAAGAGCTAATTACCTGGAATACCTTACTGAAAGAAGATCCTTCATCTTGAGACCAAGCCATTAGGCCTTAGCTGACATAACTTTGCTATTTTGGAAGAGTATGACCACACACACTTAACAGAAACCTGTCTGCAAGTAAGGACCTGCCTTCCTGATAGGGCATGATGTACAATAAGTTAGAACCCTAGTACGTAGGCAGCCTTGTGTCTGTTTTTGTAAGTTGCTTATAAGCAGGGACATCCCTAATAGCAAAATATGATAACAATTTGAATAAAAAACCAAGCACATAGCTCGCAGGTATTAGCAGTTAATAAGACTAAGCTCAAAGGTAAACAGCTGTAAGATTCCTGATTGATACTATCCTGTAGACTATAGTTGTAGCCCTAATCCAAGTGCACAACAGGATAAGAAAACCACAAGTTATGTAACTTACCAAATTGTATAGATGTATCCTTTAGGTAAAATTATATCAAGATGAAAAGTAGGTATAAAAGAACCCCTAAGATTTACTGCTCTTTGGACATGTGTATGGAGGTGTGAACCCCCATGTGCTCCTGGTGCTAATAAAGGCTTGTGCTTTACTTTACAGTGTGTACTGTGGAGTGATTATTTTGAATCAAGTTGGCAATCCGGGCGGGAGACTGTCCATTCGGCTGTGAGACCTTCTGGGGCCGGGGACCCTCAGGGTGCCTCTGGAGAGACTTCCTGGTTTCAGTTGGATCATCACAGGAGCAGACAGGACCCTGAGACAGGTACACAGCTTCAAAGGACTACCTTACTTCGAAGGAAATTCTTAGTTTGTGGTTTAGGGCTACCCATATGTCATATGCTGGGTGTTGCAGCACTGACCTGCTAGCGGTACACAGGTGCCTGGGGTTAGAGTCCCCATTGTCATTTGTGTGGATTGCAGGTTAAAGTCCTGCCCAGATTCCAGGCTATAGTCCTGATTTGGCATGTATGTAGATAGAGGTTGGAATTTGTGCAGTCCTAGCTACTGTTACCAGCTTCCTAATTTATTACATATGGATATGTTTTAAGCCTTCGAATTTGGAACCCTGTATCTGTTGAATAACGTCTTTCTCATAGTAAATTCTACTGTCTAGTCTGTCTCTAAGGCGTGACTAAATGTATGTTGAAGAATCCATAGAGGATGTTGCTGTAGAATTGGTAGGATTATAACTTTGCATTTAGTATTCACCCATTTTTGTGTGTTATCTGTAATTGGTGTGCATTTTTTGGGAAATTTGATGCGAGGGAAGGGCAACTTGGTTATGAAATCCAATTAGAAATAGTTCAGCATTTGCTGGAACAAGAACTATCTGTTAAACTATAACTACATGGTATGGAATGCGTGAAGGTATATGAAAGACATACAGTTAGGTACCAAGCGAGTGTGGAGTTCCACTCTGTGGTTCTGTTCTTCCATGAGGGAAACAGTCAGAGATGAGCAAAGCGAAAGTAACATGGACTAAGTGCACAAGTAACGCAAGCATGATTGGGATGTGATAGTATCACAAAGCAAGTGCAAATGGGAAACCAGGAAAGTCAAAATTTAATACTGAATGTCCCCTGGGATGCATGTTAACACATGGGAAGGAAATGGGGCGTCCCCTAGGAGGAAGCACAAGCAAAAAGACCTTGATAAAATATTGTAGCCAGCGGTGGCCATTGCATAAATTGGAAGAGGGAGAAAAATGGCCAGAAAATGGATCCTTAAACTGTGGTATGATGTTACACTTAATGCTTTTCTTATGACGGGAAGGAAGGTGGCATGAAGTCATGTAAGCAGATAAGTTTTTCACACTCTGAGACCATCCAGAGTGGCAGAAATACTGGGGGATAAACATTGCACCTAATAAACACTGCACCAAATTCTGTTTGTATTAACACTAGAAAAAGAGAATAAAAAGCAAGAAGTTGAAGTGGTGCTGCTCATCATGCATCCTATAGAAGGACAGAGGTGCTTGAAATACAAGGAGGAGGGGCCTGAGGAAATGCTAGAAGGTTTTCGGAATGCCAGGGAAACTGCAGAAAAAGTATTAACTCTTCCCCCTTCCCCAGAGCATGGAAAGTGAAAGGAGAGGGGAAGGCAACAAAACTCCCTGTCACCATCTTTTTCACAGGTAAGCAGGAGAATGCAGGCTAAGTTGTGAGCTTGGTCGGCTCTGCCTATATTGAAAGATAGGGGCGTGATGCAAGCCCTCCTTAGGGAAGCTAAGGGACCTATGAGACTGAAGGTTAATTTCTCTATGGGAGACTTAGGAAGTTGGAAAGTGATAGGAAGGACTTACAGAGAAGATCCTGCAGGCATGGCAAAGAAATTTACAATCTTCACTAAAGCCCTAGACCCGGATTGGGGTGATACTGATTTAAGTTGCACTGCAACTGAGGCAATAACGAAAGGAAGGAGTCAGGTTGAACAATCACTCATGCGACTTTGCAGTCTTGGGAAATAAATTATCAGGGAAATGGAAAAATTTGAAGTGCATAGAAAGAATCCTTTTGGGGTCATAACACAAGAGCTCCTAATTATAGGGTAAGGGCTAATCAGTGTGCTTTTTGTAAACAGGAAAGGCACTGGAAAAGGCAGTGTCCCAAATTGAGAAGGGAGGAGGGGCACCTCCCATACCTTGCTGAATTAGGATAGGGGGAATCAGAGGATCAAACCCTGGCCAATCGCCTGCTTGTAATGAATCTGCAGAAAGAAGAAAAAAAATATAGAATTTGTAGTATGCGCCAGAGCTACGTTTTCTGTGTTAAATCAACAGTTAGCTTTGTTTGATAGTGAATCTTTAAATGTGATTGGGGCGAAAGGCCAGTGGCAGAAGTTACCATACATGCAACCTCTCTGATATAAAATGGGTAAAATGGTAGGAGCGCACTTATTTTTATGTATGCCGAGCACCCCAAAATCGTTTTTAGGAAAGGATCTGTTTTAAAAAGTTGGAAGCAGAGATAAAGTTTAAAAATTATGAAATACAAATGAAAGCTGAAGATGACCAATTAATGCAAGTATTAAGTTTAGCTCTATCCAGCCACAGGTAACAAGGCAGGTCCCCTTGGATATCTTGGATCAAGTCTATCTAGGAGTGTAGGATGGAACACCAGTTAAGGTAAAGCACGCAGAAATACTGAGGCTTCTTGAATCTATAAAGTTACCGAATCGAGTGGCAGTGATGCACTGCAGAGGGCACCAAGGAGTGACATGGATCAGGATAAAGGGAACCAACTGGTGGATCTAGAGGCAAAGAGCAGAAGAAGTAGTAGTAAACCTACTGGCCATAATACTAAATAGAAAGATAGGAAGTGTTACTTCTGAAATTTTTTATTCAAAAGAAGATTCAAAACTAGCTTAGGATTTGAAGGCACAGTGTACAAATTAAATTTATGTTCTTCCTGAAGGACAAATAGTAGTGCCGGAACAAATATTATGGAAAATAGTTAAAGAAGAACATAGTAAGACACCCTGGGGAGCAGCTGTCTTATATAATAGTTTAAAGAGATGAATAGTGGGATGTAACCTGTGCACCACAGTGACACGAATAACAAAACATTGCAAACTCGGTCTCCATAATAATCTCCAGACTACTAATAAACCCAATTTAGGAAAAGCTGGGAAGGGCAGTGTCCCTGGACAGCAGTGGCATATTGATTTCTCTGAACTACCCAGAAAAAGGGGATACAGGTACCTTTTAGTACTAACAGATACCTTCTCTGGCTGGCCGGAAGCCTTTTCAACCTGGAGCTACAAGGCTCGAGAATTAACCAAGGTGCTCCTTAATAAAATAACCCCCAGATTTGGAGTACCAGCAACCATATCTTCAGATAGAGGTACTTGCTTTTGTGCACAAATTGTACAGCAAATCAGTCAGGTAGTGTGAATTGATTGGCAGTTACAATTAGTTAACTAACTTAAACTGGAGTCAAGCATTACCTCTAGCCTTGTTGCAGATAAGGGTTAGACCAGCACTAAAAGAGAAACTAAGCCCTTTTGAAATGCTTTATGTATGACTGTGTACTGTACAGTATCAAGGAGAAGACTTATATCAGGATAGCTCAACCATAAAATCGGAATGTAAATCGTTTGTTAACCAAAGCTTTGTACGTTGGGGAGCCTGGATTTAGTCTAGAATGCCCTGTACTGGAAACAGAATGGACTTGATGGGATGGTTCGAATCAGGAATTGGGAGTCTTAAACTCTGTTGATCAAGGAGTTTTAGTAAATAAATTAAGCACAGTCACCTCAGAGCTAGGAAATCCAGAAATTCCACTCAGATCATCTCACCTGACCATTGCTCAAACACAGCAGTTGATAAGTGATGTTACAACAGTGTTAGCAGAACATGCCCCCCAGGACCTATATCACATTATTAATTTTATAGGGAATTAGCAAGGAAATTTGTCTCTAGCTTTAGATTGGATTTAGTCGCAACTTCGGTTACAATCTGTTGCAGTGCCTATTATTAGGGAAAGAGAAACAGGACTTTTGCTACAAGAAGTGTGAACAATTATTGTTAGAAATAGTCCTGATTTTGAGAAAACATCAAGCATGGTGGAAAATAGTAAATTTCACATATAACCTGTTTCAGAGGGAAATTACTGCTTTTGTATTGACAGTTGAACATGCCAAAGTATTAGACATATTTCCTGTGTTTGTCTCTAGAGACCATACACCAAGGCATTTTAGTCAGACTGATGGGACACAATGTATGGGCAAAATTTAAGACCCAAAATTGACAAACTATAAACATAGAGGCTTGTACTTCAAGGGAACAGTTAGGGTTCATCTGTGAAAACGCTGTAACTGAAAATGAAGATCTGTCTCTATACGGAAGACAGCACTTGCATTTTCAAAATAATCCTTGTCATTCATGCAAGTTCCCAAGTATATTATATTGAAAAGGGATGTTTTTGCATAAGAGCTGCATGTGAGAATATAACAGTTGATAGCTGTATTGAAGAAACAAGTGCTACCAACTTTTGTGTATGCAATTTCACCAAAATCATTGCATGTGATTTTAATTACACCATCCCTGTAACTACTAATCAACTAATACAGATAACTATGTGTTATACCACGATATACCTCTCCTACAAATTGGAATGAAATACAAATTTCATTCTTTTCAAAGAAGATGTTGCATCACCCGGACCTCGAGAAGATGATACATAAGGTCAGTGAAACTTCACAGTGAGCAATGTGGACTGTTAAGCACAATGTAGAAGAAATTAAAGAAATAATCACCAACGTCAAGGCAACTGGAGAACACCACTGGTGCAAAATTTTCTTGGGAGGGACAAAATGGCAATCTCATATGGCAATTCAACTTCTTAGTTTTCTGGTCCACCCTATTCTTATGCTAATACTGACTATGGCCTTATTAACTACTGTTAATTTGTAGATATGGTGGAAAGCTTGTACGGTAGCTCAACAAGTGTACATACTATGGACTGCACAAAAGAATTTGTACAATTTTGAAGAAAAGGGGGGATTGAGACCAAGCCATTAGGCCTTAGTTGACATAACTGCTGTTTAGGAAGAGTATGACCACACATGTTTAATATAAGCCCGTCTGCAAGTAAGGACCTGTCCTCCTGGTATAGAATGATATACAGTAAATTAGAACTCTGGTGTGTAGGCAGCCTTGCATCTGCTTTTGTAAGTTGCTTGTGAGCAAGGACATCCTTATTGGTAAAATATGATAAAAACTTAAATGAAGAACCAAGCACATAGCTTGCAGGTATTAGCAGTTAAATCAACCATACTACGCTCAAAGGTAAACAGCTGTAAGAATCCTGATTAATACTAACACAATAGGATAAGAAAACCACAAGTTGTGTAACTTAACCGAATTGTGTGAATGTATTCTTTAGGTAAAATTATATCAAGATGAAAAGAGGTATAAAAGAACCTCTAAGATTTACTGCTCTTTGGACATGTGTATGGAGGTTTGAACCCCCATGTGCTCCTGGTGCCAATAAAGGCTTGTGCTTTACAGTATGTACTGTGGAGTGATTTTTTTGAATCAGTTTAAAACATTGTTTTCTGTCTATAAGCTAGTAAGAGCAGTATTTGCCTTTTTTTGTGTGTTTTGTTTTTTGTGTGGGGGGGGGGTTTGTTTGTTTTGGTGTTATTTTGTTTGCTAGTATCAAGCAAAACTGGCTTTTTACTGCAGATTTGCAGTTATCAGTCTCTTGCGTTAACAGAAACAGGTTTAAGTTAGAATTAACAGCAATGCTTTTTAGAAAAGCCCCAATAAGATCAAGCAAGGATGTTCTTCAGCAGTTTCCTCGATCAGCTGTACTTTAATTTGCTGCAAAGACAGTCATCTGGTCAACATTATTTTTTGTTAGATTTCGTGTTTGTTTGGAGCAAATACCTGCATGGCTGTATGTGTGCCTGGGGCAATGTATGGGAAGTTGTAAAGGGAATGAGGGTCTGCTTTTCATTTTGATGTCATCGTCTTGGATCAGTTTAGGTTCTTGGCACTGAACTCTGTCTCAAGCTTACAGTTCCTAGAGTCAGTATTAAACTACTAAACTGGTGAAGAATATGATTCAAGCTGTCATACACAGTGTAAGTGGGTCTGGTCCCTCCTTGCAGTGAAACCATTTCTTTTTTGCTAATAAGATCTGACACAGCAGCACAAGAGGTGGTTGAGTGCTTGTTACACCTGGGAGAGCTCAGTGGCAGTACAGATGTGGTCTAGCAAAGGAGTAGCCACAAATCTGGACAAGTTTACTTGTACGTAGCTCCCACACACTATTTATTGAAGTGTCTCCAGTGTGTTGGCTGTGAACAGCTTCCGTGGAGTTCTTTCTATAAGACAAGGTCACTTTCTCAATGATACAACAGGCTGGTGTAAAAGTCACTGCTGTGGCTCTGTTCTCTGCAGGAATTTGTTGAGGAATAAACACTCTTGGTGACAGGCTAAACTTGCTTGAGTTGTCTTGCTGCTACTGCTTTTGAAGTAACATTTTGCAAAAGAAGTGTGGTGGTGGTGGTTTGTTGTTTTGTTTTTTTTTAAGACAACCAAACTGTATGTTATTGGAGGGGCTTTATTACATGCTGAAGCCCAGACTAATCCTGATTTACTATTAAAAGTGGATACTTAACCTGCTTCTTTTCTGTTTCTAGCCAAGGTACAAGTGTCTGTCCAGAATGTCCAGGCACGCACAAGTTAGAGACCATGACATAAATCCATGTATAATGGTAAGATGATCAAATTGGGATTTCTGTTTGTATGTTTTAAAGTTAAATAATACAATTTCTAGAGGGTTTTTTTTTATGAGTAGCACTCTCACATTAGCGTTTTGCATTAGAAGTTTCTTAAAGAGTCTGAAGGTGGGAAAATCATACATTATAGAAAGTGTGAAATAACAAGTAATTCCTCATAAATAGGAATAATACAGCTGATAACATTCTTTTCAATTTTCTGTCCTTAAAACCAGAGCCTGAAATCCTGGTTAAACAAGCTTGGTTGAGTTTTAAAAGTCTTTTGTGGGTTATACCAAGCATCTTTGTAAACATCTATTCTATGGACTCTATCCTTACTATTTAAAGAGCACTAGTGTCTGTTATCTTCAAATGAAGTCATTGCTTGCACTTACTGATTATTCTTTGTGATAGATGTTCCTCTGCTCTCTTTGATAGTATCTCATCTGAGAAGCTGCCTCCTATCTTTGTTCTGGGAATTGTTAGAATTGTTAGACTTTGAGTACATTAACTTCCAGTACCCCTGAACTGTGTTTTCCCTAATAAAGGAAACAGATGCCTCTAATAAATGTATGGATGACAACAACTATAATAAAGATAAGTGTACTGCTTATTTTTTGAAGTACAAAAACTGCAGAAAATTCTGGGTAAGCACAGTAGATTTTCTGAATTTTACTCTTTGCCTTGCTTGAAGTACATTACTTCTGACACATTGCTTTCTGAACTCTGCGGACTAAGCACTGACTGCTGCTGTTTTTATGGTGACTTGCAAGCCTAGGTAGTCTCAGTATGTATTGCTGAAAGAGTTAAGCAGGTGCACATCAAAGTACTTGGTTCTCTTAAATTTACCCTCTTGCATTATGAGTGTTTTTGCAGTGCTTGTTAATGTTTCCATCTGAATTTGTGTCAGATGTTTCTAGTAATAAGTTTTGTTTTAAATGGATGTAATAGAAAAAGAATCTGAAGTAAGTTTTCATTTTTCCATTGTTTTGGGTCATGTTTACTTGAACCTAAGATAAAGCTTAGGAAGAGTTCATTCTTATTTGGTGGTGTCCTTATTTCCTTCTCTCTTGTGGTAGAGAAGCATCATGAGGAGCTATGTGTGGTTAAACTGTTCTGTTTTCGTATGCCATAGTAGTAAAGAATTGTCTAGCTTAGCCTTGCACAAACTACAAAAAATATTTACAGATGTTAGTCTGACGTAGTGAAGTTACAGTATTCCCATTACACTGTTTTCTGAAGCAGCAAGGTAAACTGTCAGATTTGTTCAATTAAATACTAGCACATTTAGTTACCAGCTGATCAGACTTAGAGTATCAGGCACTTGATATATAAAGAGTGCTTCTATTAAAGGATCTTATTCAGAGCTCCAAGGCAGAGACTTCTGAGAAATTGGTGGTCTCATGGTCATTTTCTATTTTCAGCATGCCATTATGATGCAAAGAAGAAGAAATGGAGTGAAACCAGAGATGCCCTCAGCAGAAGAGAGAAAGAAAATGTTGGAATCAATGGGGAAGCCCTACTGACTAGAAACTTGCATTGCTTGACTCTTTTCACCATACATACGAAGATTTGCCAGCAGCAAGTTTACCTTTCATGAACTGGACTTTACAGTTGCCATGTCTTGGATTAAAATAAGCTGCTAAATTTGGAAATGTATGAGTTTTCTAGGATAAAACTTCTTGGTTTTATTCATACTCCCTGTCTTGGAACTTGGCCTGTCACTGGAAGATACAGTATTGACACAAATTACATCTAGGCACTTTGAAAGTAGAAACTAACTTGCTCTGAAATACTAAATATAAAATTAATGGGACTCACAGAAAATCTGTTTGAATGGAGAGAGCTGGTGAGTGTTGCTGTGTAGTTCTAATGATGGAGCAGGTTAAGAGACTGGTATGTGCAACGTATTTCTGGTATCCAGTTATGCTGCCTAGTAGTGTGTATTTACTGTGTGTGATCTTACCGCCATTTTCGCAAGTTGCATTGTGTGTTTCCAGTGTAATAAGACCATTCATGAACTAAAATCCCAAATCCAACAAGCTTGTCATTAAATCTGCCACTGCACTCATCAGTGAGAGCAGAAGCTTGCAATAAATCAGGTTTGCTTGTTGCAAGCTTAGAGAGATTGATGAAAATAGAACTGAACTCCTTGGGTCTGAACTGAATAGTATGATCTGTGGTTAGTAAATAGATACTTCACTGGTGGGCACGTGGGAGGGACTCAGAGGTGTAAACATATACTGAGTGACATGGCAGGTTTAACTATAGTACACCTCTCTAAGACTCTCTGGACAGCTGAAGCCCTAGATTTGGAAATGCTTACTCATACGAGACTATCAAAGCTCAGTCTGAACAGGTACTCTAATCTTAAGTGAGACTGATTCCTTAACTAAACTGAACAACTATTAAGTGTAAATGAGTTGCCGTCTAGTGGAAACACTGTTTTGTTACCTCTAGTACCTTCTGGTGTCTTGGTTTAAAAGCTTGTACCCTGTGGTAAAACAAAAAAGGCTGTCATGAGCTCAAGTTCCATGTGAAATCCTTTAGGACTCACTACAATCAAGCTGGCAGAACTCTGGCTGACCTCGTGGAGGATGGTGTAAAAGTGTTGTCTCTCTTTTTAGACTGTTTTGGAAAGACTTCATGGCTTCCTGTTTCTCCTTACATCTGACTTGTCTTGTTTCTTTCCACTGGAGGCCTATTTCCGTGCTAATGGGATTTTTATGCTGTTTCTACCTTTCCCCTTGTTATTTGACCTGACTAGTAACAACTGGAGATCTGCTTTTGCTCCTCCTCTTCTTTCTGTCTGTTGTTCCCCTTATGCATCTGAGTTTTGAAACGGATTGATCGTGCCCTTTCTGTTACTGGAAGGAGTGTGTAACTCTATGCTTTTTGAGTTCTCCGAGCATAGCTGTGCAGCCTCCAAGCCATGTCACAAGTTCCCTGCTCAGTTCCTGGCAAGGGAAATAGACTTTTTTCAATCAAGATCATCAGATTCTTCATTTTAAATTACTTCCTCTGCACCTAAAATTAAAATTTTGCTAATATTTTTGTGTGTGTAACAGAGAGCAAACTTTCATTACAGATTCAAAGACTCTTTATTGCCCACCGCCTCCTTGTCACCTTCTCCCAGTACTCTCCTACATACTGGTTTTTCCTTTTTTGTCCATTTGGCACCAGTTCTTTTTTTGCCAATTTGAGCATTTTGGTCTGTTCACATTCCAGCTTTTATTTTAACTAGTAGTTTTGTTTTGTCTCTGATCTAATGACATAGTCCTGCAGTGACTTCTAATACAGCTCCTTTTGAAGGTCTTGTGTTCTCTGTTCAACCTGTCTTAGAGAGCTCTTTGCTTTCATTAGTCAAACTTAGCCATAATACTTCCTCATTGTCCATGGCTCTACTTGATGATCTTGTTCATCTGTAGTTTTTGGGGAGCTGACTGTCCCCTCTTCCTTAGGGTTGTCTCTCTGAACTCTTCTGGTTTTGCTGCATTGCTGTCTAAGGGCACCTTCTCCCCTACTTGGCACAAGCCTGTCATTTGGCACCTCTGCTGTATCTTTGTGCGTGTTCTTTGCTTCTATGGCTTTAGCTACTATTCTAGTGCTGCTGTTTGCCTGTCGCTGTGCTCCTATGTTCTGGGCTTACATGAAAATATACTGTACGTTTTAGTTCTATGCAAGAAAAACAGCATCTCCTCTTGATATGGTTATGCTGATTGTTCCTTGCATAAGCTCAAGTTCCTTAATCTTATTTATCCTATCCTTTCAGGTTTTCTTTGAGTGTCAAAGTGTCCTTTCTCATAGGCTGATAGATTTATTTACAAAATTTTCCTGTCAGTGTCTACTTGGAAAGCTTCCACTGTTTTTGTTTTCTTTTAATGGATGACAGACTTATGTTTAGATTATAATAGGCACACTATACTACTTTGTAAAGTGTTTCTGAGGAACTGTGACTGGACTGGACTTTGGAAAGTCAGAAAAGGAGATGTGTTCCCTGCTTTCAAGTATCAATGCGAGTATGTGGGATCACAGGACAGGCTAAGGCACATGTAATGCAAGATCAGTATTCTAATATTAGACTTCCTGATCATCACTGGTCACACAGGGTAAGCTCCCTGTGGGTGTTATGACAGAATTGAGTTTAATGAAGAACTGGGGGCAATTTAAGCAGTGACCTTGTAGATTTAGTTTGGGTAATCTGTTAACCATTGTGGAGCATGCCACTTACTCATTTATATCTGTTGCATATGCCTTATAGTTACTGTTAAATAAGACAACTTTATGAAAAATCTTGGAAAGCAAGAAGTTTTCTTCCTCAGGTCATAATGATTCTTGAGTAATTCATTACTTAAGTCTAAGTGTTCATCATTTTTTCTCCTCACTGAATGTTGATGTTCTTGCTTTTGCTATTGAGGCTCAAGAGTGGTAAGTTATGATAGCTAACACATAGGCTCTTATGTATGAAATTGTTGATTTTTTTTCCATTAATTTTTGTAGTGTGGTTAACTGTCTTTGATTGTGAGCCAAAGATACAGTTTTTTCCTCATACTGGAGAGTTTGCATTCCACACTTCATTGAAACACTGAGGTAAGCTGTAGCCTGCCAGTCTTACTGGGCAGAAAAACTAGGCTGAGTTCTGTTTTGCCAAAGTACGTTCTTGTGTACTAGGCCAGAAGACATAACACAGTGGACCAATATAATTCAGAAGCTGGGAAAAAGACCTATGGGGTTTAATAGGTGTTAATTCATTTTGCTTGTGGTATGGGGACCAAATCTGCATAGTGCCATTAATGTTTTATTTTTTTGACAGCTGGATGGTGCTGTTGTACAACAGACTGCGGGAAAACAAGACTCACTCCACCTACTACTGGCTCTTTGCCTTTTTTTTTTTTTTAGCCTCTTCCCACAGAGATCACAGGATTCATGCAGGAGAAAGGGAAGGTTGGTGCTGTCTCTATAAACAGAAGAGGAGGGAAGTTTCAAGCACTACTGGAAAACAGGAGGTTTCTGTGTAGCCTGAGAAGCTTTGGAATATGGCTCTGAAAAGAGTATTTTTCACTGTGGTCATTTGATAGCAGCTGAGCACTAAGCAGCAGCTGCAAGCTCTCTGTGAGGCTCAGGTGAATGTCCAGGCTCCCATCTGTACATTTTTACCATCTCATCTTTCCCATTACTTCCCAGTGCATGTTTGTACTTTGTATGTTTGGCTCAAAGTTTTGTGCTGCCACAACTGGGATTAGTCTGTGCTCTTGAAGGTGCTAGAAGTCATCTAGCTCTAGAGTCCCAAAAACTTCCTCAGGTTTAATAGCTGAAGCTTTGAAAGGCAGGGATTTGCATGTGCTGCAGCTCCGAGTGGTCTTGTAATAAAACTTCCACACTCTTGTTATCAAGGCCATGTGTATAGGGAAGGTTTCCATAAAACTTCTGCAGAACAGACTGGATGAATGTAGAGGATGTGATGTTGTTCTGTTCCAGTACCTTTGGAGGCAGCCCCTAACTGATGCTGAAAGTATCTGCACCTTTATAGTCAAATCTTCAAAAGAGCTTTGAAAAAACATAATCTTATAGTGAAAAAAGTTTGGAAAAACAGTACACGATTGCAGGCTGTTCTCTTGAAATAATTTGAGGCAACTGGAGGAAATAGTTCTGGAAGTAGTGAAAATAGTGCAAAGTAAAAGAAACATGCTACTTGAGATTTTTTATATTTTTGTTGCAGCCTGTTTGGTAGAAGAAAATTCTAAGAGGGAAGTACTGCATTATATTGACTAAATACAGTGGGTCATTAAAAATAAACCCTTAGTATGTTTTATACACGATACCATGTATATAATTAAGACTCATCAGATTTCGAGTAAGTAGTTTCTCTCCATGCTTTTAAGTTTCTATCCTGATGAGTTCTATCTTAAAATACCTTTCTGAGGATTTTCAGTCTTAAGGCCTTCAGTGTAATGATCCTCAAATCCCACGTGATTACCTGCCTTTTGACAGTTGAGCTTGCTAACTTGAAATTCCTTTGCAGCTTGCCTGTCTTCAGCATCCCTTTTAATAAGCTCAGCCTCTTGTCTTCACGCTGATGCTATGTTCTGTCCTGGACACCATTTTCCTATTGCATTATTATTTTAACTTCAGGTACAATACAATCCTGATTTCAGTAATATCTTTTTGCTTTATCAGTTACTCTTCTTCCCACCCTATGTTTTAACTTTGATCACTGTCCATTCCTGAAGTTCAAAGTTCATCCTGGAGGTTTTGTTCTATGGCTTTATCCTCCCTAACTGCCTTATGCCTAGTAATCTTTCACAAGCTAATTTCCATTCTCTCTGGCTGGAATATCTTCCCTGGTCATATATGTATTATACAACTGATTTTTTTTGTAACAGTATCTCCTTTTAACCCAAAATGTATATTTCACACAATGTATTTTTTTTTTCACAAAACACAGCTAATTACCTGCGATTTAATAAAAAAGGCTATTTTAGCAGCAAACTCCAAAACTGCCTGTGTATCTACATAAAATGCTAATTAGGCAGCTAATGAAAAATCTCTTAAGTTCTGATAGCCCTTTCTCAAAGAAGCTTTCCAGTCTCCTTTGCTTTATGGTGGTACATTGTCTGTAATTCAGGCTGTTGGCTCCTTGAGCAACAACCTGCCGTTTGTTGTTAGCCTGTACACAGCTGTGGCACTGAAGGAATGGTAAAAACAACACTAAAGTTGGGCTGAGAGCTACGAGATGTTTCCTGCCTTTCTGATGCTGAAGTAATGTGGCAGATGGTCTAGTTCTTGTTAGTAATTCCTTCCCTAGCAAATCTCTTACGAGGACTGCCATGAGAGCCATTTAGTATAAAATGCTTTCTCCCAGTGCTGTCTATGGGAGCAATTCCTTAATCTATTATATAATGTCTGACAAAATCAGACAAATTGGATGGCATGGCTCTTTTGTCAACTGGACAGATTTCTTTTGTTGTGGGTTCTTTCTTTTTTTTTTTTTTCCAAGCTAATAATCTTCCTTGTCAATGAAGCTAGGCATACATCTATTTTTCCCTAAGAAGATTCTTTTAAAATTAATTTTGAGAATCGTTTTCCATATCTAGGGTTTTTCCACTTCCAAGTAAATCGTGGTATTTGCATTAACTTCTATGTCCTTTATACCACAAAGGGTTAGTCATATTCACAACCTCCATGTCTATTTGCAACATTCAGTTTGAATACATTCTGTCTGGAGCCCCAGCCCTAATTTAAATCTATCTGGAGCTGTTCCATAACCTACTATTGTTGTTTGTTTTTTTTTTTTTTTTAAACTCAAACATTACTTGCTGATGAATCACTGCTTTCTTAGAAGTCCAGCGACCCTTGGGCTACCTCTTTACCTATTTTACTTTGATAAACAGCTATGCACTGCATACTTCCTCATATTTAAGTGATTTTGGCAGAACACAGACATGAAAATTGCTCAATCCCTGCTATTTTCCTTAACATTGCTTTCATTTTCAAACAGTTTCAAAACCATTTTGCCTCCTTTCCTATTTATTCTGGGTCACATCAGTGGATACAAGCTATGGGCCATGTTTAGAAGCTGCTGTGTAACTAACATTTCCTGTCAATGCCAAACTCTTACTTTACCTGGAAAACATTTTTACCCTTTTACAGCAGACATTACCACAGATAATTGTCTTCTGTTTTAGCTTTTTCTTTCTTGTGTATTTCATTCTCTTCTAGCAAAGAGTTTATCTTGTATCTAACATCCTCAGTGGAACAGAAACGCATGCAGCTTAGCCTGCCTGTCCTTTATGTTAATCTCTCACCACTCAGTATTTTAAATTTACGTGTTCTCCAATATACTTCGTATTTTTTCTCTTACAGGTTTCCTAATTCAGCCTTTTCTTTTGGAAAGGTGCTGTTAAATTCCTGTACTTCAGCACCTTCACTATGCCATGTTTATGTTTTGTTTATTACTTCATGTGACAGTTTCCTGGCACAAAACCTGTCCTTTTTGCCAGGGAATATTAATGTTGTTGCCCTGTAAAGTAAGAATAACCCCTTCTCAGTCATAGCAAAACACCATTTCACATGTGCTATGGATCTCTAGATTTAAAATAGTAACAAATCAACAAAACTTTTTTAAAAGCACCCCTTTTTCTAGATTTACTGGAAGGGATGAAGAGAGAACACTTCTTTAACTGCTTTTCAGTAAACACAGTTGAATATGAATGCTGGACAATGTTAAGTACCTGCAAACTATACAGTTAGGGAACTGTATGAGTCAGGGGTCAGATTTTTGTTGCATATGCATGTAACAAAATTGAATTAGTGTCTGTCAGAATGGGAAAAGAACTTTAACATGAATTAATTGATGTATAATGAGGGAAAAAAGATAATGTTCAAGCTAGAAAGAGACACTCGCTGAATATACTAAAGGCAATACACAGTTCTAAGACAAAGCTAGACTAAGAGCAGAAATCAGTTCAAGCTTGCAAACACTTGAGCCTCAAGAATCTAAACATTTTTAATTGATGATAAAAGATTGCAATCTGTTTGCACAGAGATAGGCTGTTGGTAGTATTTCTTTGTCACATTCATCTAAAATGTTTTTCTTGCCATGAAATGTGAGTGCTCCATCCCTGGCAGTGTTCAAGGCCAGGTTGGATGAAGTTTTGGGTGACATGGTTTAATGTGAGGTGTCCCTGCCTATGGGAGAGGGGTTGGAACTTGATGATCTTAAGGTCCTTTCCAACCCTAACTATTCTATGATTCTGTGAAATGTGGACCCCTGAGCAGTCCTTGATTCTAGAGTTGCAAACAACTATTGAAGTGATCAGGATGGATTGAAGATAAAGGAGAGATCCTAAAGCAGGGTGTGTGCTACGAATTTGCCATATCCTGCAATATCGGTCTTCAGTTCTTTGCCTCTAGGTTTCCTAGTGGTTTTGCACAGATGTTACTTAATGGTCTAAGAAATGTTGTGGGTTAGTATTCTACTTGACAGGTAAACAAAAGCAGTTCCTTAAATAAGTTAAAGATGACAGTTTAAGATCCTGGGCTGTCCTATCTATACAGGGTGGAAGGAGCACTTTGAATCTCACATTTAAAATGTAGATCCCTAAGAGCCTGTTGGGTGTCTCTGTGTTCAGACATTTAGAGTCTGGATGTCAAACACTGATATCAGAAGTCCCTGGTGCTTCATGTTCTGCTTTGCACTTTTGCACTTTGGAGCCAGCAGTGCTGATGGACCAAGTCTTTGTCCCCACCTTGGCACTGTTGGGATTTATGGAATAAGCATTTCACTTCTTTAGCCCTGGGGAATGATTATAAAGTCTACTCAAAGGAAACTTATTTTCATTGTGCGTGTTACTTGACAGTCATATTTTCAGTGCATCCCTTCAGCAACTGCCATTCCAAGTTCCTTGTTCCTGACCCTCAAGGTGGTGCCTCTTTCTGATCCCCACATTGGTGCTGGTGCAGCGCTTCATCTTGGGGAATGTATCCACCTACAAAACAGAAAAGCGGGGATAGGAAAAAATGTTGCTTTTCAGCCCAGCTAGACCGCTGGGCACCTCAGGGTGCAGCTGCAGCCACAATCCTACCCCTGGGCTGGATGGGATCATGTAGAGTATCTGAGCAAGCAACAAAAGGCAGGGAGCAAATGCTGAAGCCACAGCTGCTATCACAGGTCAAGCAAGTCTTTCTGTGCTTGAAAAAGAGACCTAGGTATTCAAAGCTGAGAGTACACAAGGGCTGTGATTCTTAGAATTATAAAATAGTTTAGGTTGGAAAGGACCTCACGAGATTGAGTCCAACCACTACCCTAGCACTGCCAAGTCCACCACTAAACCGTGTCCCTAAGTGCTGCATCTACACGTCTTTTAAATGTTTACTGGGATGGGAACTCAACTACTGCCCTGGGCATCCTGTCAATGCTTGAGAACCCTTTTGGTGAAGAAACTTTTTCTATTATCCAATCTAAACCTCCTTTGGTTCAGTTTGAGCCTGTTTCTGCTTGTTCTATTGTTTGTTACTTTGGAGAAAAGCCTAAATCCCACTTTGCTACAACCTCCTTTCAGGTAGTTGTGGCGAGTGATGAGGTTTCCCCTGAGCCCCCTTTTCTCCAGCCTAAACAGCCCCAGCTCCCTCATCCAGCTTGTGCTCTAGACCCTTCACTAGCTTTGTCCAAGGTAGCAGTTCTGCTGACCCCCCTCCTCACTTCTCTGAGAACTGAAAGCTCTCTCATTTTGTGACTACTATGCCCAAGGCAGCCTCCAGCCATCACATCACCCACAAGTTGTTCTCTGTTCACTAACAGCAGGTTCAGGGGGTGCCTTCCCTAGCTGGCTCCCTCACCAGCTGTGTCAGGAAGTTACTTTCCACTTGCTCCAGGAACCTCCCTGATTATTTAGCCTCTGCTGTATTGTATGAGGTGGCAGGCAGATAAAACCTAGAAGGAGCCACAATTTCCTAGCATCTCCAACTGGGCAGTTTAAATAGTCTTCTTGACAGTGTGCCAGTCTTTTTAGTACCAGATATGATCACGCTGCAATTAAGTGCTGCAGGCCCGCATGGATGAGAAGTAGAAAAGCACTGAAAAGGCTCACTGGTAGGTTTTACCTACCTGTGCATTAAAAGCAGTTATCAGGTTTCTGCCCTTTAAATTTTAATGTTCAAAACCCTGAGAATCAATTATGTTAATAAATACTTTAACACCTCAGCTCTTTTAGAGTCGCTGTGGGACAAGAAGAGTTCACAAAGTGCTTTGGTTTTCTGCGGAGTAGAAAAATTGCCAGCCAGGAGTTGGCAGAGAGCATCAGTATCTCTCTAGGACTCTTCCAGTTGGCAGCTACAGGATATCAGCCTGCTGGAAAGGCTGCTGTAAAGCTGGATGTTTGCAAACAGCCAGCTGCTCCTTGTGTCAGGGAAACCTCATGCTCAGTTTGACCCAAATGGGTACAGATCTGCTTGATTTTTGTACAGGTCTGGAAATGCACGCTGGTCATATGTGAATGTGCCCATGAGGTCAGTTGGTGCTGATTATTGCTGCTAGTTTGCCTCTGTAAAGCAGCAAGAGACTGACACTGTTTCTAAAACCAGAGCAAATTGCTAATTTAAAATGTTTATAGATTCATTTATGGGGGTTTTTTGCATCCTTTATCAGGTCTAGAACTGCTGTTCACTTACAGAGAATTATTTTATATGCATGTTTTCCCTCGTGATTTATTTCTAGTTCAACTTTTACATTGCTAAATTCTGCACTAACCCAAGCGAAATAATATTTTCTGCTCAGTGAAGGATTAATACTTTTGATGAGATGTTTCTGACACAGGAGGTCCACAGATGTTCTTGCACAAGCTTTAAAAAGGACATTCAACATGTGGTATTACAAGAACATATTCAGCAAATTTTTAGGTAAGTGAATTTACTTAAACTGCTTTTCATCGAACTAGATGGAGCCAAATCAACTACTTTCCCAATAAATTTATTAGTGCAGTATAGTTTGGTGCTTACAAAGCTCTCTGGTTCATGCTGTGTTTTGGAGAGGAAGGAGTGAAGCCAGCGGCACTGGGAAGTTTCAAGGCAAAAAAGGGCGGCTCCCAAGGAGTACAGCAATGCACTTACTGCAGTGCTGCTGCTTCTTCAGGTTTTGAAAGAAGGGATTCATATTGTGCTCTACAACCATCCCTGAAACTCAAAAATATTGAAGCCAAAAGAAAGGTGAGCTATTTTGGATGCCCCCTTCACTGCTTTCCATTTCATAAGTGATAAGGTGTCCCGAAGGGGCTGAAATAGGAAATTCTCACAGCACCAGAAAGCATCCCGAGACTCTGTTTCTAGCCTCACAGTTAATGTCTGGAGTTTCTAACAAGAAGAGCCATTCACTGTGTTAAATTCACATGCATAAACCCTTTTGTGGATACTGAATGCTTTGGCATATGCAGAGTTCTTCTTTCAAAAGCCCATATTCAATACAGATTTCAACATTTCTGGACAGTAAGTCATCTCTCTATCCATCAAGACTGAGAACCACAAAACTTGGGTGCTTTTTATAATTAAGTGTGACTTCTCCAAAGAGAGATGATTGCACCATAAGAATGGAATTTTTTCTGCCAGAATCTGCCTCCCTGTATCACTTTCCCTACTGAAAGATGTGCGTGGGATTTGGGATATGCTGTCACAATGGGTCTTGGATGAGACATTACAGATCATGTGCTTTGGATTTTGTCTGATGCAGAGTCTTGTCAGGCAGCTCGCAGATAACACCGACTCCTGCAGTATTTATCCAAATGACCTTAAAATGACTTAGTCAAAGGAAAGAAAAAAAAAAAGGAGGTTATAGTTTTCCACTCCTTACCTCAAGCTCTTGAGCTGCATAAAGATCAGATTTCTTTAAGAGATACAGGAGAAGACTTTGTTTATATTCCACTTATTTACATTACAGATATTGTCTAGTATGTCCTGCTCTTCCTGGGTAGGCAGCACTCTCTGAGTACTAAACACAGCTTACTAGACTGCCAGGATGGCAGTTTCACATTGTATTGTGAAGGTGGGTCCTTAGTGTAGATTTTATTACAGTAAGGCAGCTATAAGCCCCTTGTTTCACTGTCCATGATCCCACCCTAACCCATCGCTTCCGCTTTCACTCCCCAGCATATGCTGAGTACTCTATTTTTCTTAGGTAGGGTTTAATAAGTTTTTCTTGATGTTATGCAAAATAATCAGGCAAACCAATATTAGATGCCACCACTTCAGCCTCTGGAATAAGAGTTTTGTTAGCAAAGTGAGATATAGTTTTATTTTGAAACAGTAGCATTTGGGTATTTGCTTGCCAAATTAATTTTATGTTTCTTAATACACATATTCCTTAGACTGAGCCATCATTTCCTGGTTTCTGAAGCTGAAACAATATTTGTTTCCTTCCTAATCACACGGTTTTAGTTAAAAAGGAGTTTTGATTTGGTTCTCTTAAAATTAGAAGCATATTTTGTTTCAATTTGATTATTTTTAAAGTTTGGCAACTCTGACAACAGGAAAAAAGACTTCTAAAAGCAATTTCTTAAAAAAATCTGGACACTTCAAAATAAATAACACCACCAAGTAGTTTTCCTTCAATAACCTCACTAGATTTTAATTTCTCTTGTATTTCTTCTAACAGTGTTATCCACTAATATATCACCAATGAAGATATTTCAGTCACTGCATCCATAAACTAGCATTGATTCATGGAGCAGCATCCACACAACCTCTCCTAAAGATCTGAACTGGCAACTTACACACATGTGGATGCTCATTAGTTTCACTGATGGATGTGAGAGAAGCTGTTAGCAGACTGTAAAGACTGAGCTTCAGTGTTGAACCCTTCTGGGTGACTGAGAGGAATAAGATTACTTCTGTGAGATGGATGGGAAAGTCTTAAACTCACAAATACTAGTTACAAGTAAGAAAACACATTGTTCGCATCAAGGAGTTTAGACATCCTTCTTTCAAATGGACCTCAGAATGTCACAAGTTGCTGTAAATGAGGATAACCTTGTGAAATGCTCCCTCTCTGCTGGACAAAATCACAGCTGTTTGAAAGAGACCCAGGTGTGACATCCTGCTGACTAGCAGGTGTGTCATCTGCTCCTAACAACTTATCTGGGGATGTAGTAAGCAGCATGGGTGAAGATTAGCTTCATGTATAGACATCGAAATAAAGAGCCCACAGCCTCTGGCAGCTCAGCAGAGGTAAAGGGTATTTAGATTCAGTAAAGACAGTAGTAGGAAGCCAAAGTATTTTTTTTTTCTGTTCCCAAGAATCCAGATCATACCCTCAGAACCTTCCTCCTCAGGTACTACAAAACCTAATTCTTAAGATAAAATAAAAAAAGACATCTGGCAGTAGCTCATTGCTCCTTAGGTCTGCCCTGATTTTTGCCCTGCTATCGAGGACACCTTCGATTTTATTAACCAAAAGCAGACAAACAACTGCCAGATTCCTCACACAAACCACATTCTGCCAGCTGTGCTAAAAAAAATGATGGAAGGATCAGTATCCATAATGGCTCCTCTGGAGAGGCCATCTCTAATCCTATTATGGAGACTGGTATTTTTCCAGGTAAACTTAGACCAATGGTTTCATTGTTCAAACTTCTAGGCCTCATTTCCCTAAAAATCCAACAAGCAAAAAGCCCCACAACGCCACCAGAGAGGAAACCAGCACACATCTATGATGGCATTTACATGTCAGTGTTCACTGCATGTGTACAGTCATGTGCATGTTTTCCCTCTAGAGAAGAAATCACATTTTATCTCTCAAAACTAGAAGCATACATTCCCCCCTTTCTTTGAGACCTGTTTAAACTATTTGGATATTATTAAGGTAGGTATCATTTGTGAGGATAATTCAAGCAAGCGGAAACAGAATGGAAAAAAATATTTCAGAGTATTTGCAGATTTGTTTTTGTATTTAATAATGCAACTATGTTTTTATCTAAAGGAAATAAATCCTCTAGAAGAGGGGCTTTATTGCCAGTGTAAAATCTGCCTTAAAATAAATAAATATATAACAGGCTCAAGCATTGTGAGTTTTAGATGAAGCTATCAGAATGGAAAGCTGTGATTTTAGGCAGTGTTTCTTCCTTGTGATTGTTGGCCTTCTGGGTATGTCTCAGCCATACTCGTAGTATGGAAATGCCCAGCCACTTGCTACATCTCAAATCTTGACCTTTAACTATTCATTTCACATTTGTAATGTTTTTATACCTTAAGTTCTTAAAAACTTGCACCATATGCTAAATTCCAGACAGACTCCTTCTGTCTGGGGAAGTTTGAGGAAAAAAGAGAAGCAAGATATGGGAATATTTTGCCTTCTTCACTCATGCTTCCTTTACAGAAACTGAGCTAATCTGGGAAACTGGAGCCTAGTTCTAATCCAGTTTCCTTGTCCTGAGGTGAAGCCAAAGTTTACCTTTCCATTAAGACAAGCATGTCCACTCCATTCACTCCCACCCTTGATAGTAGAGACTGTTTTGAACCCATGCTGCATAGTCAGAGTAGAAGTACAGTGGATGAACCTTCTCCATGGAAACTATAGATCAAAGTGATTTTTGAGACATATTTTGGATGTAGCCAAGTGTTCTAAAGCATTACACAGTCTGTGACTTTGCTTTTCCTTCACTACAGGTTAATGAATAACCCGCTGTGTACTTTTATCTTGCAAAGTTTGGTCTTTAATTGTTGGTTGCAGGAGACAGCAACTAAATATTACTGCTTGTTTGGTTTTTTTTAAGTAGTATGTGAAATCAGTAAACAGAATGTTGTAAGGTTTGCTAAACTGTAGCTATCTAACAGCTCACCATTGTCAGATGGCATAGACCCTGCTGCCTTTACCCCATCCCTTTGGCTAGGACAGTCTCATCTTCAACCTTCTGCCAGGTCTCACACTTGCTGGATCTTTCACTGAGCTGATCAAATACGCTAACCCAGCAGGAACAGCTTCTGTAGGGTTAATGACTGGTCTGATGCAATTTCACACTTAAGCAAAGTGATTGTGCAAGGATAGGGACACGTGAACTACAGGCACCACATGGCATCTGCTCACAGATAACCATTTGTGACTGCTGCCCTTCTGTGCAGTTTTGAACATTTAGGCCAAGAGACCTCCCGTGTAAGCCTGAGCTGCCACCAACCAAAGTGGTGAGTCAAGACTCTGCGACAGCTCATATCCTCTGTGGCTCACCAGAAAGACCTCTAACACCAAAAGACTCCAGTTGCATGACAGTGAGTTTAGTTCCAATTTTCCCATCTAATTGTTCCTTTAACAACAAAAGTCTGCAAAAACCAGCCTGACAAACCGATCTTATGAGTACTGCTTCCTGTTTTCTGAAGCTGAATCCAGAACAACAGTTTGTGTAATGGTGATGAGCTGTTAAATAAAATTAAGTCTTTTTCCCTATGGACTTTGTAATAAAAATTGTAAACAATATTTTGCAAATAAAGCTGCAGGCCTATGGGCTGTCACTCCCAGATGGCATGAATTAGTGGAGGAAGATTTGTTGTGCTTCCCTTTCCCAGCTGCCCCTCCTCCCTGGGTTTTGGATGTGCTAACCTTGGACAGGGATGACTCAGCTGCTGGTGAATCACCTGCTGCACTGCTAAAAGTGATAGCTTGGGTTCATTTCTTCAAGCAACAGTGAGCTGTCAAGGCAAACTAGCACGAAAATTGTTGTCTTCTGTCTAGCTGGGAGAATTTTCCTGCTTGCACATCTAGATTCGCTGCAATTACAGGTGGTTGCACAGATTTTAGCATGACTTCAACAATCCCTGTTGAGACCTTGTTTAATAAAAGCTTCCTTGTGCAACTGTGTGTTCATGATATGGCTGTAGCTTTCTTCAACAGAAAACCAATCAGTGAATAGCTCATGTACAGTATAACTGGAGAAATACTCATCAGGGACATTTCACTGTTTTCCAGGTGGTGGCATGGAAAGTAATGAAGTATTTCCAACCAGAGAGATTGTTCCTGAAAGGAAACGTGATTTAGAAGAATATTCTGAAATCTTACTGTTTCAAATGACTGTTTTCTGGACTGACAATAGTGGAGAAAGACAGAACTAAAACTAAAAACAACATGGAAAACTTTGCAAGGCTCTACATCTCTATGGGACTGCACATGTACAACCAGCTGCTAGGGAGAAAAACATGGAGAACCTACTGTCACTGTCAGGTGAGTCTAAATATCCTTACAAACAGAGGCTGTTTGTGAGTTACAAATCAATGCTAGTTATCACAATAATTTCTAACTAATGCACTCAATGGGTCTTTTTAGCTATTTCTTTCAATGTCAATACCTTCTTCAGTAGTCAAAGTAGTGCGTAAGGCAGCTGCCTGTTCTCAGTGACAGTAGCACCAACCACTCCTGCTGACAAACAAGCAGCCACTGGGAGAAGATCATCTCCAAGTCTTTGTTGTGAACATTGGGAAGAACCAGCATGCCAGGTTCGCTCATATAATCTTGCTTACTGTCTCAGTAAGCCTTCAAATTAGTTGTACGATAAGCATGTTGTTTGAGAAACAGATATGATGTTTACTCAAAGGCACTCCTTCACATACTTTCCCATTAACATCCCACATCTTTCATATTAAATAATATTCCATTGTCTGGAATAGCAGACATTGGACTTAATGATATTTAAGGTTCCAGAACATCACCACTTGCAGAATGTAGATATCCAAATATTTACAAAAAAACAAATGCAAGGGTACACATACATCTCTAAACGACATTAATACTGTGTACTCTTAAAACCATTCCAACCTCAGTGGAAAGCCATTGCTGTGTTCTTAGCTGCATGACAGCACACACTAATGTTTCTTAGAGCCAAACAAGTATTGTCAGCATTGTACTGTCTGTCATTTGCCTTTTTTTAGGCAAAGACCAAATTGCAAAGACCAATGAACTGATCTTCCTCAATTCATTTTCAAACTATCAGCCATTTTAGTGCTGGAATTCTGAGACTAGTGAAGTCAACTATTTACCATTCTATTAACTGTAAAATAAAGCTAAGCATAATGTATGTGTATGTAAGTTTACAGCTAGTATTTTTTTCACATTGCATTTGTTACAAGGGATCTTATTTCTTTCATTAAATTTCTTATTTCTTATTCTATTCTCAATCAATCCATCTTGGTAGTCTTTTAAAAGCTCTAAGATAACATCCATCAGTTTATAGCAGTCCTTTCTCTACAGACAAAATACAAAGTTTTTTAATATTTTCCATCCAAGTCTCCTTACAGTCCAACTTGGGAGTGGTAATAGGATGAGAGCCAAGGAATTTCCAGAAATCTTGAAATACTAGTAAGTCATTAATGATGCACTGCCATGAATATTTGGTTGATGAAAGTTTCTGCCCCTGATTAACAGATATTGTCAATGCATCCCAACAAAGTCAAAGCTTCTTGCTTGCTTACACAACAGGGAACGAATAGGAAGGGTAGTTGGTTCCTCACTAGGAACAAACACAACCTTTTAGCACTCTCTAACCTCAAATAGTCTCTGCAAGAGTCTATTTTGGCTACTGCCTCTTCTGAGTCCCTTCCTCACCTCAAGTCATTGTTCATTTACGTTATATTTGGTTTAGAGTTTAAAAATTAATAGATCTATTGGTGTGAAAATGTATGAAATCTGGAGATCAATCTTGTGGCAAAGTGTACCTTCTAAAACAGATTTCATGGAATACACGGGCATGAAGCTTTAACAAATGGAGACTTTCATTAATCACCACAGAAGCTCTAACTGTTTACATGTAGGAATGTAAATGTTACAGGCAGATTTCAAGCAAAACTTAAATATTATATTTCATATAAGTATAATTGAAGTATGTATGTGTATGTATGTTTGGATAAACAGAATCATAGAATAGTTAGGTTTGGAAAGGCCCTTAAGATCATCTAGTTCCAGCCCTCCTGCCATGGGCAAGGACACTAAACCATGTCACCCACGGCTCTGTCCAACCTGGCCTTGAATACTGCCGGGGATAGAGCATTCACACCTCACAAGCGTGTCAAGGTCCCTCTGGATGGCATTCCTTCCCTCCAGCGTATCCACCGAACCACACAGCTTGGT
>JBCJKH010021992.1:0-17662 GCA_039877255.1 Loriculus beryllinus
CAGCTGCTCTGCTAGGTCAGGAGCCCATCTAAACCCACAGCAATTCAACAACAGACTATAGGAAAAGCTGTCAGTAAGAGAGCCTTAATCAAAGTATTTTCTCCTTCTCTGACTACCATCTGGGAAAGGTTCCCCAGTTTTCAGTCCCTGCATAATCCATCTCCTCCCAGGAAGATTCTGTTCTTTCAGACAGAGTGATTATCACGACTTAGTAACACCAACTGGAGACTGGATTTCAAAAGACAGGTAACAGCCTACTGGATTGTCAAGAAATTACTCCCACAGGATGCCAAATGGCAGGAATGCAGGTTTGGAACATCTCACTCACACATAATGCAAAGATTTGCTTACCTGTTCGTTAGGCTCAAAGCTTATCTCTTCCTTTTCCGTTCTCATAGGTATTAACTTTGTGCTACCGGAAGGGTCTGTCTTACTGTCCAACCGCTCCAGTTTTGGGGGTATGTCTGGTAAACCAATATCTTTAGTATCATCTTTATCTAGCAAGTAGCGAAGTAGTGCATTATTATTCTTCTTAGGACTCGCCGGCTCCTGTTTAACAGTCAGCTCTGAACCAGGAGCTGTGCTACTGGACTCCTGGCTCAGTTCTTTGCCTGTGGCTTCTGCTGTGAGCTTGGCCAAATCTACAGGAGAACTACTGTCCTGCAATAGTCTGTGCAAAATTTTATGCTTCTCCTTGAGCGAGGTTCCGTGTGCCGAACTAGACCCAGGCAACCCTCCCGTGGAGTCCTTGCCAACGTCTCCCATGGTACTGGACAAAGGCGAAGGCTCCATCTGATCCGATTTGGTGGTCAGCAATTGCAAGAGCTTTGTCTGGCTTTTTCCATCATGCAGTTTATTCTGTCCATCAGGTCTCTCGCCACTGACAACCGGTGGCATGTTGCTATCGCTATTATCTTTCTGGTCTCCTGAATGGCAGCTGCTCTCTGTTTGTCCAGTTGTACCTTCTGATTGCTCCCCGTATAGTCCAAAGCAGTCTTTAGAGTCCAGGCTTCCCATCTTGCTTAGCTGGGGAGGATTCATATTCACAGGGGAATTTTGTAAATTTCCCATTTTTAGGTCAGGTGAAGCCAACGATGATCCCAGAGAAACGCCGTGGCCCTCGCTGAGGGCCTGAAGTGCGTTCAGGGAACTGTTGGTATAGTTATGGCTATTTCCTGTGCTGCTGCAGACTCCCACGGGTGAATGTAAGCTCCCTGCAGGGGAAAACTGACTGGGTGGGATGCGAGGACTTCCTGCCACTCCAGGGCTCACACGATGCCTTGGGGAAAGCATAGAGTTTGGCTGCCCTGGGTTCATGCCAGGGCTACTTTGTGAGGGGCTATTCATTTTTAGTGCATAGTTACTACCCTGAGGAGTGGATGCTTGTATGCTCGACACATGGTTCATTCCCCCTGAACCACCAAACCTGCCTGCTGGCATGCCCATTTGTTCCTTTGGGCCATTTATGGCAAAATTTATATTGCTACTGATGGTCATATCCTGACCTGGATTCCCACTGCACATGGCCTGATGGGCAGGGCTGCTGGAGCTAATTGGGTTCAATATCTTCCCCATTCCTTGTCCAGTCAAATCCTGATTCATTCCACAGACATTCTGCTCTCTATGTGGCAAGGGGAAGAAAAACAACCCATTAGCTAAAATGACAGTGGCCAACTTGCAATTACCTTACAGAAAAAGAAGCAAAACCCCAAACCTCGCTTTAAAATAACACAACAAGCCTACAATTAAAAACAAATCAACAATTTGACTAAAGTGATATGCAACGCTCAACATGGCTGCACGTTAACAGAATGGTTTTTCAGTAGTTCATTAACAGATCAGTAGAAGAGTGGAAAACGAAATTATACCCCATTTAAATGACAGTCATTAGAAATGCAGATAGGTTACAGTTTCATACTCCCTCCCTTTAATGTGTATCTCTACTATTCAGCAAGAGCTAACTTTTCTAGAACTGACAGAAATCTCATCTGAAACATATGAGCCAAACAAATCCATGTTTTACAAGACAGCTGTGGACAGCTGTTTGCTGGAGTTTTGAATTTCTATGAGTTAGTCCCACCACAAGGCTGGAGTGGGCTATTTGCCCACCAAGTTCATAGTGAAAAGAGAGTTGAAAAAGTCGCATTTCTACACTGCCAGAGTATTTCGATACTGCTCCAAAACAGCGTGTGAGCCAAGAGAACTACTGGATATTGCTTCAGAATGAGAACAGTCTGTTAGCATTCCAGTTCTGCACAGGCATTTAGGAAAAGAGGAGAAGAAAGAAAAACCACATATTTTAGAGATGTAGACCGTAAGACAGAGGAAATAGGGGAGATACACACACAGAGAAAAAGCCCTTGTGAGGACACTTGGTGATCACTTCTCTTTTACTCTGTAGATTTCAATTAGGTTATGGGAGGATGCAATATGCTTTTTACTTCTGTGCTAAAACTTAAATCAGGAAAATCAGACATATTCCCAAATGTTAAAAGCTACAAAAGAGACAGAGTCAAGTAAATTAGGAAGAAAAAACAATGAGATTTTGAGAAAAATCAAATCAACTCTGGACTTCCAAAAACAAATACTAAGAATAAACGCTCTTCATATGTAATTTTGATGAGACAAAATCCATTCCGACTTGTACAGTTTAAGTTCGGACAAACCTTTGCATTTTGCTAAGGCATGAAAAGTGAAAGAACTGAAGCACACAGGGTAGTAGAGCTTGTTACTCTAAATTTGTTACCTTAGGTGTAAAGGCCAAGGTGAACAACACTAACTATAAAGAGAGAGGTGGATTTTAAGAACATTATTACAAATACAATAGTACCAGTGTTCTGCTGAAAATACCATTTTTACCTTAGTGGTGCTTTTTTAAAATTTAAAATCTAGCACTTCATGAAATATCAAGTAATCCAACGAAAATAAATTTCAGACAGCTTTTACTCAGTCATTTTCTAAATCTACCATCTCTGTAAAATGGTTTCAGTTTTAATTATATTTACAGCTGTTTTGCTCCTGACAAAAAAGTGATATTGTGGATACAGGGAAACAGCATTTTCAGTATAATCAGCAAATAAAACCTGAAACAAAATCTATTAGAAATATACCAGGACATGCAATGACTTAATTAAAATTTTATTGAAGTTCTGAAGTCAGTGATTACTTGTCCTTGACTTCGAACATATTATTGTCTGTGCCTTTTTAAAAAAAGACTAATAGTGGCGGCATTTCTCAGGACTGGACATATGAAAGCCACTATTCCAGCCACCAGAAAAGACAAGGGATGGAGACAGACAAGGAGTTAAAATATGCATCTGCCTAAACTGCAGTTCTAATAATCATTGCATTCTTTAAAGACCCAGGCCCAACATATGACTGACTGTGAACTACAGGAATTTAATCCTTCAAAGTTTTTTAGATTCAATTACACTTGGAAAATTTCTTGTTTCTACTAAGTAAAATACAGGAAATTAAAATACTCATATTAAGAACATGAGATTAAAGGAAATTTTGCATGTTTAATGCCTGATCTTGATGTGAAAATCCAGCATGCCATTTTTAAGTCCTGAAATGACCTTATATCCTTTTCCTGCTATAAGCATTGATTTCAAAAACTTACTTTGTTTTCATGCTATCAGTTCTAAGACAACTGAAAATCTACCAGCTTTAAACAATCTATTTGCTTTGTCAGCTCTGTACTTTCCCTTTCCCTTTGCAGTGTGTGGATGTAATAAACTGGTCAGGATTACCTGTGAAGCATATGCAAGGAGATTACGAGCTGAGGTTCACTGGTCGTCTGAGAACGGATGAGCTTGCTTTTTGTTTGGGCAGAAACGATAGTGCCATCAGACAAGGAAAACCGGTAAACGGGACTAAAAGCTAGTCCCTGCCTCAGCACTGCAAACAAGCAAAAGAACAGAATTAAACTAATGAGAAACTACACAGGTAGCTTGGCTGCTCAACACCTGATGTTCTAAATGCATCAGCACTGGTACCACAGACATTGTGTTAATTTAAAGAGCAAAACAAAACCAACCCAGAAGAATAAATAAATAGATGGAACACATACAAAAGATCCCACTTACCATAGGGTGGTCAAAAAAAAGAAAAACCTCATAAGGAGTGACAACAGCAATAGAGACTACAAAATACAGAGTAATTTTGTATTCTTTTTGTATTTTGTAAGTGGACCAAGAAGTCCTCGATGCTCCTTTCACTTTTCACCAAACGTGTCTAACTCCTTTTGTTCCTTGTACATTTTTTTTTATCTGTATCATCTATATCACAATGATTCATATAGATACCTTTAGTTTCTACATTATCTGTTTCCACTAAGCTGTATCTTTCCTTCCTTACTGCCTGTTGAAATTCTCTTGTAACAGTAACTCTCATTAATTTAAAAAATACATGAATCTCTTACATGGGAAAGATCAGAAATAACAAGAACTGGTATAAGAAATCATTACTTTTTAAAGAACAAATACAACAATATACAACTCAAGCAAACGATAAATACAATTATCTAAACCAAAAATGGGGCTGTGTTATCCTTCCTCAGTGTTGATATGTCTGCACTTCAGGTTTGGGGTTTACTTCACTTAACATATTCTGCAGGCATTTACAGTGTAAACCTGAACTTGAACAAATTCAATTTTCCAACCTCTGGAGACCTATATGACATTTCTTTAATTAAAAATTAAAATCATGTTACAGAAATGCAAATCTCCAAACATTTATTCTACCATTCACTCTTTGTCACCAATGAAAAAAGTCTGCACGTTTTCAATTCCTAGTCCAAAAGCTATCATATTAGGATTGCAGCTATGGCAGGAGGGAAATACTTATCTTCAGAACTTTCATATAATGGTTTAGGGAAAAAATAGGAATGAAGCACTACAAATACTTTTTCATTTCCTGTTTTTCCATATATACATGTTTTCTGTGGTTTTGGGTTTTTTTCCTTCTTCCCCCCTCCTCCCCCCAGTTAATAGTATCACCTGATCTGCATTTTATTGCTTTTTTTTTTAATACTTCCTCTTGCAATGAAATGACATGGTTTTCCAAGTGTGGTGTTATTAAATAGTCTTCTCTACAGAGCTACCAGATTTTCAGCCTTGCAAAACTGGTGAGGATTGCTTTCCTTCCGTGTCCCCCCACTGTTATATATTGTTCTGCAAGGTTTCAAAGTATTATTTAGGCAGTGAGAAAACAGGAAGCACAATTTAAACAACCCGGAGGGGGTTTTCAGAGTAAAAATGCAAAGAAAAACAAAAAGCTACAACTGTGAAACAATACATAGCAAAATTTCACTGCTAGGTGTGTCATTGTTTCAGTTTAACCTTTGGGCACCAGAAGGTCCGAAGCTCTTAACTTTAGCATATACCACATCAGGAAATTCCAGGACTCAATGCCAACAGGATACAAGTGAAATCTCTACTTAAATCATTTTCCAAACTAATTCTTTAAGCAAACAGGAATGTTTCCTTATTCCTTTTCAGGAAATGCTATTTTTCTGACTGTGGCCAATAAAAACTTACCGTATATTTTGCACTTTACACTGAGAGTTAACTTGAAAGTTTTGTGGGTTTTGTTGTTTATCGAGCTAATGCTGGGGTTCAGTTTGGTTATTTTTCCACACTGGAACTCTGAATTACATGTAGACGACCATTACTTTCTTTGCTGCTATTGTTAAACATAATGACTAAAGAAATGCAAGGGGCTCCTCAGTCAAGTACGAAGATGCTAAGACCCAAGATATGCTTTGTTTTTCTTCTCCATGCTGCAGGGCAAGGGAAGGAAACATTTCAGCCATTACTCCTCTTTAGTGCTGGATCCTTTGCCACAAAGCAATTCCAGAGGTTTTTCCTCCTCCTCTTATCACTCACTGTCTTCACTTCCACAAGAAGTAAAGAGCCTCCTCATTTACACTAATTCTTCAGTTTACATGACGATCCTAAGCCTCCCCTGCAAAATGATATAGTGTAAACTCCAAATCACGTATATTTTTATCACTTCACAGACAGCTTAGAGAGGACCCACTCAAACCTCAGCACTGGATGTAGGAGCTGCTAATTTGGCAGCGAATCGTTTGAAGAGGTCTGAAGTAACAAGTGGCTGGATGCCATAGGAGAAACTCCTAAATTACCTTTGGCACAGACAAGCCTTACCTGAAAATGCTCTCTAAACCCCTACTGTAACTTTAATTTCATTCCACCTTCTTCAGTTCTGTCTGAAATCACAGCATAAGGCTGTGAACTTTCAGCACTCCCACTGTACATAACCCAGAAGCTGTTATCACAGAATTTCTGTGCCCCCACATTCCCAAAATGAAACCTGACGGTTTCATGAAAGCAGAACATATTAAAGAATGTTTAACTAATGCTGCATGACTAAAGCTTTTTCTATGTGTGTGTACTTGGTGGAATAATTTGAGATTCCAGTTACAATTTAGTTTCCAAGCCGGCATACCCATTGACTAATGACCCTGGCAACTGTTTGCTACAGGCGAGCTGTAAGCCCTGTTCTAAAAACATGAACCCAAAGTATGATGCTCCTGCACTGGAAATGCCCAGTTATTCCCATTCGGTTTTGAAAGGACTTTTCTGTGGACTATAAAGGGTTATTTGGTTTTAGTAATTTTGATCTGTGTTACTAGAATTAGCAGTATCAGGCTTTTATGAGAAGAAAAATTCCCACGCAGTCACTACCATAGAAATCTCATGGGGAGCCTTTTACAGTGCAGGTACTCTTCTACATCTTACCTACCACAATCTTAACTGGTAGATGTGCTTGTGGTGTATCCTATAACACTTATCAGCTAGATAGAGTACAACAATATATGTTTCCAGACAGCAAGAGTGCTGCATCACACAGTATGCATGCCGCAACACACAGAAACACTGTGTGTTTCTCACAGGAAATGTGGCAGCAAAAGTCCATTTTTGTAGAGAAAAGAAATACAGGTCAATGAACTGCTATGTGTGAGCAGTTGTGAAGAATAATGAATAGTTGATGTTCTGATAAGGAACATGTAAGGGTCTTTCTGTCTAAAAATACTGCAACAATTTAAAGATTTAAAATACCCTCCAATATAGCACAGTTACAAGAAGCAGGCTAAAACAAACAGGAAGAAAGGTACAAAACCGCTCTAGAGAGAGCCATCAGCCTGTCAGGCAAATCAGCTTGAAAAAAATATTGTTGGTAGCCCTTGATTGTTCCGTGTAAGCATAACAAAGAGAACACAACCAAGAGATACAAACAGTTTAAATATAGAAAGTGCTAAAAATATGAATCCTAACCTTCCTGGTGATGCCTCTTGGCAAAAGATATTTCTCCCTCGTGCTGTGAGTGGAACCTCTGAATGCATCTTCTCACCAAATCCTCCCAGCCAGGTTTCATAGCCGCTCGCATGGTACTTGTGTCCAGTGAAGTTATTTTGCCTGATATTAGATAAAACATTTGTTACAGCAATTTCCCCTTTGAGATTAAAAAACCCAAACTACAGTGAAGATCTCCTATTTCACAATACCTTGTAGATCCTGGCGAGTAGTAAAGCTCTCTGATGAAGGAAGAAGTGGTCTTTCCTTCATTGGAGCTCTTCTTGCAACACAAATCAAGCAAGACTGCAAATCTTAAAGAAAAATGTTACTTCAGTAATTTGCACACGAGAGGAATATTCTGTTTCCACAAAGAATTAAGAAATATTTTTTTTTAAAAAGTACTTAAAATCTTTTTGGAACAAAAGAATAGATTTTGTGCCAATAAAAGGATAGACAGAACTCAGTGGTTTTACTTCTTCATTGTTTCACACAAAATTTAACAACATAGGAGGTGTGGATTTGTTTTCTTTTTTAGAAGACAAATTATCAAGAACTCCACCACAACCCATAATTTTTTGGCACATGTTTATGCACATACCTGTACAGAAACCACTCAGAAAAGAAGTAATAAAAAGAATATACTGCATGCACAGAGAGCACATTGCTTAAACACTCACCATTTCATACCTTCTAAGCCACATTTCTTAAACATGCCCCAAATGCTTGCTGTCCTTTGAGAAAGCAGCTTCATAATAAACCATTTTTACTTATCTGAATAGTTAAAATACAATCTGAGGAAATTTACCTGCTGAAGTAGTAAATGGTAAAGGAAATGGTGAACGACAATTGTCTTCAAATTCTAAGAACTTGAAAAATTGCTCATTGAAACTTTCCTCCCAGTCAGCTACATTCTTCTCACAATTGTGGCAGTACAAAACTAGGACACTCCTTTAAGGTAAATTCAGTTTCTCTCAAATTCAGTTGTATTGTTTTAACAAATAGGTGCATGCAAGTGTATACACTCATAATCCAAGATGAAAGTACACTTCTACAGTTAAATAAAAAAGGAAAATTCCTGAAAACTCTTCCGTTTTTCAGGATTTAGAAGCCACTTTATCAACTCTATCTCACTTTATCAACTGAACCAAAACTGCTGACCCACAAAAAGAGAAAAATACTAAGAAAAATTAAATGCAGTAATTACCTTCACCATCCTCCTTGAATGAATTTGGTTGAGAAACAGCAAAGCACTGCATAGTTTCATATTTTTGATGTGCTTCCTGGTTATCATGGCCTTCTTCAGCATCAGCAAGAGGTTTTACCAGCATCCGACAATTAAAGGTATGGCTATTACGCCTAGGAGTGTCACCAGACCAAGATCCCCCGTTCACTAAGCAAAGCAAAGATCATATAGTGAGATAAAACTTGGTAGCAAGCATTTCTGATGCTTATCCACAGGAAATTAATCAAGGTGTTTTGCAGACTGTTTGGGAAACAAGTTCATTTAACAACAATAACCTATTATTAATATTAGAGCCCAGAACAGCACATAACAAGGTAATTTATAAAACTAACAGATGTTAAGAACACTGTTAATTTGTTCATGTATCATGGGTTTTTTTCAAGTGACTTTATAACAACATAGTAGAAAAGCAGGATAAAAGTCTAGATACTGGTGTGTGTGGAAGTTACACAGTACAGTGAAAAGCTACTGGACGAACACTATTTATGTTGCAGGAAGAAATAAAGTGATATGTAGGATCTGCCCAGTGAATTTAAAAGTGGTTAATACAAAAGAGATGGCAGCATTGTTTAAAAATCTGTGCCCAGATTAGAAATAGAAAAACTAATATGCATTTATAAACCCAGGAAGCAATACAACCGGGAATACATTAAAACATATAGACTCAGCTACAACAGGAAAGACAGAAGGGATCAGAATGACCTGGGTTCAGCGATGGATAGAACCGAAGCCTGATGCAGTGCTTAAGGCAAGTAAAAAAGGAAACAAAATCCTGAGATGCACAAATATAGGTACTGGACATCAGAGTGAATTAATGTAACACCACATAAGGAAATAGCAGGGTCATATTTAAAATACTCTTCACTTGCCCTCTTCAATCATAAAATGCAATAAAGGCAGTAATTTATGGAGTTGGGTCATTTACATTTTTGATTCTTCAGGGTTTAGAAGTAAAGTCATAAATGCTCAAGTGAAATGCATAATACTTTTTAAACTTCTGTAACTGAGGCACCCAATATTGACTTTCTCTTTTTTTCTTTACTCCCTCCAAAACCCAATAACATTAAAACCAATACTAATATGAAAACAAAAATGGTCGCAATTAACAAAAACCTTGTTGAAAGTCAAGGGTAAATACTGGCTAGACTAAAAACATTGGAAAAAAAATTCTAGCATAAGGAGTTTTCTAATTGTTCTTTTATATTCCTGCTATCTTGGGCCGTTCTTAGCATACCCAGCCTAGACAGAGAACTATCAGAGTTCACATAGCTAATGCTACCTTTTAGTGATTCACTCTGGAGATCCATTAAAAATATCAGCTAACGTAAGTTACTGAGAGTAATTTTAACAAACAAGAATCTGAAGACAGCAGAGGTTGCTTTTGAGAATAATATTAATCATTCATACGGCCTATAGATATACATTAAAAATAAACAGTGTATATGATGAAACTGTAAGTAGTGAAAGAACATTAACTTAGGTTATTGAAATGCTGATTTATGAAACCAAAGTTAACTAAATAATGGTATGATATGAGGAAAAGATATATACCTAAAGATTTTGGCAGCAGGATTTTGACAAATTCATTGTGGTCCCCTACATGCAAGATGCTATATATGCTTGTGTTCATTAGCTCTTCTTGGTTGTACCTCAGGTACTGTGTCACATTCTCAGAAACAAACACAACATTGCCTTCTGGGTTCACTACAAAGAAGAACCCATCTAGGGCCTAAAGAAAAAAAAGAAGCACACAGGGAGAGAAAGAGAACAAGGGAGAGAAACACAGTTAATAACATATTAATAACAAAATAAACAGAAAGTAAATATTCCCTTCTGATGGTATAGCTGAATCTTTTTTGCACCATCCCAGTTGTTATATTCTTGTCTGTAATAGCATAAGACACAGTCTTAGCATCTAATCTTATATCAAACCAGGGTAAAGGCACTGAAAGGTGCACTCCTTGCAAAATCATGAAACCCGCACATGAAAACAAACCAAACCACTCACCCCAAACAAGCAAGCAAGCAAAAATAGTGGAAGAGGTTGCTATCTATCTGCCTGACTATGAAGTAAGAGACCTGGTCCAGAAGCTGGTTCTGCTAAACCTAGAGCCTATTTGCTCCTCTATGCAGCAAAGCAGACTGATTCCAGGGAAACACATTGCAAAATGGACATGCACAAGGCAAGAAAAACTGGGAGGAAAAAAGAGAAATGCTCTTTCCCCACACCCAGCAGTGCATCTTCAGAGAAGTGATGCCCATGCAGCCAGGAACACAAGGGATTAAAAGAAGAGCAACAGGAGCTGAAAGGAGGCAATGAGCAGCGAAACAACTTTAGTCTACTCCCAGAACTGCTTTCATTTTTTCTGTGTGACACCAGTTTAGTTCAGTCCACACACGAGCCAGGGAACAGGAACCAGACTTTTACCTCTTCAACTCAGGTCCATGGTATTCCAAAGGACTTTAAAGTTTCTCTGAGGAAGTGCCTAAATGAAATCAGTTCTGCTGTTTCCGCCCTTCCCCCCCCCTCCCCCCCTTTATCTCTTGTGACAGTGACAACCCAGCTGCAGCATTCTTTCCAAGATATCTGCTGTACATTATCTGAAGCCTAAACCAAATACTACAGTACTGCTACCTGATGAGGATAAGCAAAAATTTCAGTATCAGTAAGAACTTCTCTTGCAAACTTCCTTAAGATGCAAGCATGACTGTTGATTGCAGAAGTACTTCAGAATACATCCCTCTTAGCTTTATGTTATACGAGCAAATAAAGGATACATTTAAACATGAAGCGCCAAAGCTTTTGGTCTAAGCATTCAATTAACAGTTAACCCATACAGGCTTTGCAGCTTTGCTTGATTTATTCACCTCTTGATGGATTGGTGAGAAATCCCTAGAACAACTGTTAGCTATTGCATTTCCAGGGACAGAAACAAGTCAGAAAAACAGGCAGCCCATGATCCATTATGGCTTAATTAAAATTGAGTGGATCCATACTAAACCTAAACTCAGCTCACTGAACAACAGTCTAACAAGGAGGAGCTGCCATAATAAGTGTATACAGGCATATGGCATTTTTGGGACCCGAGCCACCTGCTCTAGTCAGAAGTGCTTTCAGAGGGAGGTAGGACTACACAAGCTCCAGAGGTCCTTCCCTGGAGCTTGTGTTCATGATTTTGCTGAGGGTGAGGGATAGTGAAAGCACAATAAGCAGAGCGGCTGAGCCAATGGTTGTCAAATGCTTTGTTTGTTCTATTTTTAAATTACAGAATAATAAACCCCACAAATAAATATGCAAGTATACACCTTTCCTGATTGCCTCTAAGATAGAACAGCTCTTTTTTTCCCCTCTGTTAATTGTCACAAACTCTAATCTCTAACTTAATTTTTTTTTGTTCCTTTCTTGCTTCTGATCGTTCTTGGTTTCTTCTCTAAATTCATTTTCTTTGGAGAGCTCCCTCCTTTCCACATACCTTCATAATATTCATGACATTTTCCTGCTGGCTAGTATTTAGTCTAACCAGCAATGATTTAGAAGATTTAATTAATTGAGGTTCTAATACAATTTTCTATCACCATCTCTGCAATGGATTAGTGTCTGAGACTGCATTTCACCACTGCTCAAAGCCAATGAAAGCATGACCTCTTTGATTAAGTCCTTTCTACATCATGACATCTCTCTGTGCCGTCTGAAGGTATAAAGAGCTGGACCAGAGAGAACTGAGTTGACTGAAAACTAATGCAAGAAAAAAAAAGAGGAATGAAAAAAGAAAAAAGCTAGCTACATCAGTCCCTGAGCTGGCCCATCATGAAACCACATTGTGTTTAGAGCTGGCAGAAGGGTATAGTTTTGGCTGAACCACCCTGCTTGGCAGCAGTCAACATTTACAATGGTTCAAAGGCATCACAAAACCAAAGCCATAGCAGATGTTTATCGTAGTCCTAAGGAGAAAACTTTCAAAGGCGAGGACGGCAAGCAAGAGATTATGACAGTTACTGGCATCCCACATTAGCCTTCAGGTTTCCTTATTTCCTACTATGGCAATATATTTGGCAAGGAGATGCTCTATACTGCTACCTTACAGATGCTTCTTGGTTTCACCACAGAAGTGGTCATCAAAGCCTAAAATAACACTAATATATGCTAATCTCCCATTTCTTTCTGTTCTGTTAATAAAATAATCTTGTAGGTAAGCAGCTACAGGCTTTTGAGCAAGTTAATGCACCAAGACACTTAAATCTTTTAGAAGCTTCCAGTTCTGCAATAATTTCTTAATTCTGCCCCAGATGTATGCCACTACAATAAGCAACTTATCTTCAGAGCTGTTGGGACAATGGGGGAACAATTGATAGACAACATGCTGGAAGAGCAAACAAGATGATAGATACTGTTTTAGATGATATACTGAAATGGGAAATAGATTTGTGCTCTTTGAGATGTTGTCAGCTCTCTCTTGACTGTATTTTAATCCTCTCTTCCTATCTACCTTATGCTTTAACCAAGAAATATGTTAAAAATTCCTCAGGTGCAGCAGCTGCATGACGAATTTTATTCACTTTCTTCAGCTGGAAACAGTATTTTGGGGATTCTTCAGTTTCAGTCTTTAATAAAACCAGAAAATTATATTTTTAAACCAAATCAACTAATACACTGTTCATCAGGTTTTTGAAGAGGTTGTATAAAGGGGTTCTGTAAAGATGAAATAACTTAATTGCATTTCCTTAAGGAGATAAAGACACAAAGAAAGTATCTGTAGTCTTTTCACAGCAAACATATAGCAACTTTCAGTCCTTTTAAGTTTCTTGGTGCAAAAGGACTCTGGTTTATTAATTTAGTTCCACAATCTTTCGTTGTTAATATGCAATGGTTTTACTGCAAAGGAAAACTAAATTAAATGGAATAACGGAACAGACGGGTGATTTTACATGTCATGTTTGCTGCAATAGCCAATCATGCAAGATAAGCCGGGGAAAAAACCCTACCTTATCCTTATTTTCCCTCTGATTAAAACAGTTCCTTACAATTAAATTAATAGAAAATTAGAGATATATTTTAACATAGCAATGTAAAAGATGAGTGTTTAACTTTGTTTAATACCAAAACCAACAACATTTGGTTCAATGAGCATGTATAATAAATATGAAATAAATTAATTTCTTACCCCTACTTTTCAAAGAATGTTTTCACTCCAACCTGTCTACTAATCTGCTTAGTACTGTAATTTTGAGGCCTTTATTTTGCACATAGTACAGAAAACAAGGCTTTCGTCTAACAAATCATGAAAAATAATGCAAATACTTAAAAATGTTATAACCTGCATTTTGTTCCTGCAACATTCAGAAATAATGGAATAATTATGCTTCTGCCAAAATTAGTTCCTTTAGCCCAATTCAGAGTTTGTGTTTTATCTAAAATAACATTTACTCTCCCTTACAGATAGATTCCAGTCAGAACAGGACTAAACAGTTTGCAAGTGAGCATAAGCAGATAAAGCAGTAGTGCCAAAGGACAATAGCATACGACATTAGGATCCCAGATAACACACCTACCCAACATTACTAGTAATACATTTAGAAGCTAGGTTTTAACCATGCAGCCTTTTGGGATATCAAAATAACAGCTGAAATCAGGCAGAAAGCTTAACTAAGCAAACTAAAATGCATATCTTGAAAAACTTTCCTAAATTACTCTCATATTCTAGAGAAAAAGAGACATGCTGTAAATGCTGAAATGATAAACCATTAAAATAGTATAGCAATGATATGCAATTTCAGAGGAAGGATTACTCATGTCTATACTATTGTATATGTAGGTCAATGTTTAGGTAAAATACGTCTTCCACATCTGTGGCTTAGAACAAATAAAATATGCACATGCACACACCCAAGACTTGCAACCAGCTGAAGCCCCCCACGTCATCTGCTTTACACAGAAGCAGAATTACCTCTTTCTCTGCCTCTCCCCACCCCAAGTTATGGAGAGTTTCATCACTGAATCCAATAGAAATATACTGCCTGCTCTTAAATGACATAATCCTAAGTAGCCAGGATGGCTTGTTTCCCTTCAACATCCCTTTACAATGACCTCTGACTGCACTTTTTCATTTTATTACACTGCTCTTCATCCTAGGTGGAGTAGAACTGGTGGAAATACAGGAATTTTGTGCTCTTCACCTCAAGCATCATTGGTCCAAGTGCATCCTTGTCAATGACACTCTGACCCGTAGATGATACATCTGCTTTTTGCACTTCATCTTCATTAGCTGCTGCTGCTTTTTCTGCAATAAAGAAAACTATGTGTTAAATGACAGAAAAGTGCTAAGTGATACAAAAGAGCCCACAGAGCACTGAGAATAACTATGAAATGGTTACAGTGCATCAATTCTGAAAATGAGATTAAATAGTCTCCCATAATGACTCAACATGAGCATTAGTAGTGTATTTGCCTCTTAGTATTGAAGTTTTATGACACAAATAATTCCTGCTGCTTCTATGCTAGACATTTTACAAAACTACAAAACACATCACTGGGCAAAGACTTCTTATGTAGGTGTGATGAGTAAAAGCCAGGATCAAGGTGTATTAAAAGGCTGATCTACAAGAGCATGCAAAACCCAGAGCTGAATAACTTTTCTTTTTTTTTTGCTATATATAGAAGGGAAAACATAAGTCTGCAATCTACTGTACCAGTACTGAGAAACAGCAGCCTCCTTTCTGTTCCCATGCCTCCACCCACATTTTTACTATCACATAATTTTCATACTGCCTTATTTACAGTATGTTATTAAAACTACATACAATTTCAAGTGCTGTATTTGAAAATTACAGGCAAGAAAATAATGATTTAGGGTTTCTAGAACGTAATGCCACATACTGCAATATGTTATATACAGAGAAACACATCATGCCCTGCTCCAAATGTAACCGATAGTCATATACACTAGAACCTTCAAATCAAAAAAGTTTATAGTTCCTATAAAGTAATGGACTGTATTAATTTTTCTATTTCAAGTATGATATTGGTTTTAAGAGAGAAATAATAAAAATAACAAATCACTACACAAAATACATATTCTACATTGTAACTCAATGTTGCTAGTTCTATACTTAAAAGCCTTTTTTCAAGCAATTATGTAAAAGCTAGCGCTCTATTACAATTTAGGATATTACAAATAATTAAGATTTGTCTTATTTTCAATATTATGCATTAGATTATTTTAATAAACTTGAAAGCACACTGAAATTATGATAACAGGAATTTCTGCCTTGTACAACAATAAACCAGAAGATTCACTGTACGAATTCCTGAAAGTACCACGTGCAGATGGAGCAAGGGACCTTTGGAATATAACCCTCAGTGAAAATTAAAGCATCAGTCATACAAATTGAAATGTATCCAAATGTACAGTATTTTCCATTATCTGTAGATCTGCAATACTGCAGCCAAAGTTCCCCTGAACAATCTCCTTGGCAGAGGTTATAAGGTCAGTGTGAATGCACACTGCTTAGACATACAATAAAGGAACTGCTTCTGAGAACCCCTGGGTGTTCTTCTATCAGTGCTCACCTGCTGGCAATAAGGCTTTGGTCATTTGGGCTGTCTCATCCCAGATTTCTACCATTTCTCACTTTCACGAATAAAGATCCACTATAATCTTACCTGTGTTCTTAGGGTATGCTCATACACGTTATAACACCATTGTGAATAACAATAAAACAAAATCATTCTGGAAATGGACTGCTGCAACTAACGGAAAAATTTTAAATCACTTTGATTAGCATAATCTGATAGACATAAATAAACTAGAAATAACTATTAACCTTCTCTCTGCCACTTAAGCTCACCAGGATATAAAATTAGTATTTCTGGGTTTGACTGATGAGTGCAGTGGGATTTTTTTAATTCTTTTTCTTTCTTTTTTTTTTTTTTTCCTCTTTTATTTCTTCTTCTTTTGGCAAAAAGCAGAGATTAGGTGTAACAGAGAAAAACTGAACAATCCTTCCTATACTATAATATAGCAGAAGTGGCACCATATGATGACGCGATTCTGAAAACATGTTCTAAAAATTGTGAAAGAATTCTAAAAGATGCTAAAAATAGGGCTGAGCTTTTAATAAAGTCAGTGATGATATTGTTTCCCATCTGTTTCTGGTAGCATAAAATTGATCTCTGGTTTCACACTGCAAAATATTATAATGGATACACATACCAGTTTCCTGCTTTCATCCCCTCACTGCTTCAGCCATTGATACCATCTTGAGAACCAGAGAACATGTGATTATTCTCTATGTGCTAGAAATGGACAGGCACCAGATATTGTGCAGCAATGGTGTGCAAGCACATGCATTACAGTGTTCCTTCATTCCACAAAGACTACTTTTACTGACTCTTTTTAACCTAACACAAAACATTTGCTGAAGATTTTTTTACTATTAAAACCAGGAGTTCATACAAATCACCCATAACATATCTATTAGAACAACTGTTCTCTTTCATGCACACATCTGAGATTTTATACAGAGAAAGTTTTCAATTACTATGATGGCAATCAACACAGAAACTGCAATAGTGAGTAAAACCAAGTCATCTCAAGCCTCAAGTCTCACATACCATGGAAATGGCTCCCTGTTTCTCCATTTCAACCATGTGATCCCCAACTGCTCCTGTTCCATTATCACAACCATTCAACCTCTCCATTTTCTTTTCCCTTAGACATGCCATTCCACAGAGGACCCAACATCTTTCTGGGATCAATAAACACAGTACTTGCTCAAGAAGAGTGTTATGAATGGAGAAAATATGAAAATACTATTTAGACACAAATGTTGTTTACCCAGCTCTCCCAGTGATGGTGACAATGTACACTACACTACTTGTGCTGTCTGGCTAGGTATTCTGAAATACTTATCATAGAATCATAGAATCGTTAGGGTTGGAAAGGACCTTAAGATCATCTAGTTCCAACCCCCCTGCCATGAGCAGGGACACCCCACACTAAACCATGCCACCCAAGGCTTCGTCCAACCTGGCCTTGAACACTGACAGGAATGGAGCACTCACAACTTCCTTGGGCAACCCATTCCAGTGCCTCACCAC
>JBCJKH010022003.1:0-11891 GCA_039877255.1 Loriculus beryllinus
GTTCCATGTTGCTTTGTGGCCTCTTTGTCCATGGTTTTGACCCCATTTCTATTCTCTTGCTTTTCCAACCCCTATGCTTCATGTTTTCTTTCCTTCACACGTTGTATTTTCAGAACAGGAAGTGCTCCTTCAAGTAGTATGCTTCTCTTTGCTCCTATTGAAATAAAGACGGAAGGTACTTTTCTATCCCTTTCCCATGATTTCAACTTAACAAAAAGAAAGCTGGACTTCTCTCTGGTTCTGCTTTATTGGCTGGCTGCTGCTGCCTCTGCCATTTACATTCATAAGTCATTAGGACACACCACATGAGAAGTGTGTACTGTGCCTGTGTGTAGTGGTACTTTTGTGCATGGCCTCCTGTTCCCTCCTTTGCATCACGGCTCAAAAGTTAGGGAGTGGGTAACAGGATGAAAGGAGATTTCTTTGTTTCATCTCATGCACTTGAAAGACAGGGAGAATGTCCAGTTCTCCTTCTTAACAGCTGTTTCCAAAGAGGCTCCTGCTGTTCTGGTGATAATTCCCCACACCAGCTGCAGAGCACTACAGGCTTTTGTAATTTTGCAGCACTCAACACATGCAGAGTCTCTTGCTCATCAGGGCAGAGGGTCTCTCTTGTGACCGCATTATACTTTGGTACCTGTCTTTACCGGCAAGACATAAGCAAACTTAAGAAACATAGGAAATCTCCTGAACAAGACAAGAGAACAGGGATGACGCTGCAGAAAGTAGAACTGATAGTTTTGTTTCCAATTAAAAAGAATTTGAGGAGGGAAAAAAAAATCTAAGTTCCTCACTTTCACAGGACATCTAGCATGTGGAAATGGAGAAAAGCAGAAAAAAATGTTGCTGCTTGTGGGGATTTTTGTCCATCCAATCATGAAAAGAGATTGTTACTTTTCCTACTTGAATATCTGAAACAATAAGGAGGCTAAAAATATGGTATGCATTTTGATAAAGTGTATGAAAGGTTTGCTAAATTTTGTCAAGGCTCTGTGATTTATTGATAGGGTCAGTAAATGAAAAATAGGTTTCCTTAACTATATTTGAAATATCAACATACGAAATAAGTCAGTATTGTACTGTTTGGCAGCAGTTCTGCAGAATTTCAGGCAATTTTTACTTCTGTCTTCAAGGGTAAATGTGTTTCATGGCTGTCTGAGGAACTAATCACTCAGTTCTGATCATTATTGCAAAGCATTGTATATCCAAATTTCTATACATTCTGTCCAAAATGTTCTGCTTTTTATTAGTAGGGTACTATACAGGGATATCTGATACATGAGTAGTAGCAGCGCACAAAACCAACAGCTGAAAAATGGATATGGCTTTAGAATTTTGGGAAAACTGCCTCAAAGTGCTTTCTCTTTCATTGAACAAGTAAGAAGGAACAAGACTGGAAGGTCAAATAATACAGTGTTTTCATATTGAATTTTAACCTGTGTTGTACCTTCTAAAAACCATCTGTGTAAACTCAGGAAGGAACACTAGAACTGTAGCCTTAGGATGACTGAAAAAAGAAGACAGTTTCAAGAAACATATACCGAAAATACTGTCTTCTCTTATGTTGTAGTATTTCAAAGCATGAGAAAACTCAAGGAATGCAAAAGAGGATATCTTTCCTGTACTGTTGTCACCACTGTCTTACAGAAAGACTCAGAGTGTTACTTCTGCCTACGCATTTGTTGCTACTTCTTCTCTCACCATTTGTGCTATGGTAGACACTCTTGTCTACCAGCTCCCACTGCAGTGGGCTTGCTTTTACTGTATGAAAGGTGCTGAGTTTTCTCTCCCATGATGTGTGTAAGGTTCCAAGTAAAGCTCTGAGTTATAAACTCTGTAGGGCAGAAATCGCTTCTTTTTTTTTATGTTGTACACTAGCGTACATTCATTCACCTGGCTCTCAAGTGACATTCAGCATTGCTTAACCATAGCTTATTCGCTATGGAGAATATATTGCCATGGGCACTATTCCAGTGAAACTGAAGTAAGAATTATCTTCAGAGGGATGTGTAAGAGCAGAAAAACTGGAGGAGTTTTATTTAGAGATCATATAGAAGACTGGTAAATAAATAATCTTGTGCAATCAGTAACTGCAATCATAAATTGTATTTTTCTAGAGAGCTCAAAGAGGAAGAGGGACAGTTTGATCTGGTCTTGACCTCTTATAACTTGTCTAAATATATTTGCTTTTAATGTCTTTAGGTGACAAGAAGGAGAACAGGTTTGCGCCTGAGCTGGATGAATATGGATCAGATACAATGACTGAAATAAATATTGTTGGGCGAATTATCTTAAATATTTGGAGAGTGATGAGAAATGAGGTAACACTTTTAAAAGGTTAATGTAATTGATTTACAGAGGGTTAATTCTTGTAGATGTTGTTGAAAATTTCATGTATGAAATTTTAACTAAGTTAATTAACTTAGTAATGTAACTAAGGTAATTTTTGTTCTTTATTTGTATACCTTTTCAAATGGGGGAGTCTGCCACTTTGTGAAAGAGGATTTTTGCATTTTGCTAAAATGTAAAATACTGAAGCCCTTATCTTTCAGTAGTGTTTCTTAACAATATTTCTTTTCACTTCTTCTTGGGTTTTGAAAATAACTTACCTGTTTTAGCAATTTGTCTAGTATGGGACTTCTAGTAAATTAAATATTTGAACTTAAGTTAAGCTGTCAGACTTATTCATTGTTTTGCTGTCTTTGACTTTACATTTAATACTTAAATAGTTCAGTCTTTACAAATCGTATTCTGACCAAATTCACAGTTGGTCTTTGTGATCTTCTTAATTCCACATATACTTTCCAATTTATGAGAGATATTCTCTTCTGACTTGTAAAAAGTTAGGGACTTCAAAGTATAAATGTTCACCTTTTTAACAAAGAATTGTAATAAAAAGTTGATAAATGCAGTTGTTACAGTTCTTCAGAAGTAGAGATTTCTTTGACTGCGAAAGGCATCACGCATGCTAACAGGTCCTCTGTGTTCTTCTAGGTGAATCTAATGAATTACACTTTTGAAAATGTGGGCTTTCATGTTCTTCATCAGCGTTTTCCTTTATTTACTTTCCGAGTTCTGTCTGATTGGTTTGATAATAAGGCAGATGTCTACAGGTAATGACCTATTAATCCATTTTGTTTGTTATTTTTAAGGCCGGATTCTTAACATTGGATGCGTACAATCTAAAGTCAGCATAGGAAGAAATAATCAATTCAGCTCAGGTACTAGAATGGTCTGTATGCAGCAACATGAGCTTATTTGCTCTGCTGTTCTGCTGTGTAGTTATACCCTGTAATTTTTCCATTTAAAGTACACAAAACCAAAACATTTTCAACAGTAGTTTCAATGTGTCTGAATAGAGGTACTATTTTGAAGTTCTGTAAGGTCTTTATTTTGTATATACTGTTAATCAGAAGGACTTCCTATGACATGTATCTTACTGGGCTTCACTCTCCTTGGAGTCTTCATTTGGTATTGTGTGATACAAACAATTCATAAAACTTGAGTACTGATGTGAACGTCATTTGTGACAGATATTTAATTTCTGTAAAAGTTAAGCACTTTTTTAACTAGGTGGAAACCTGGTTCAGCGCTGAAATTATAAATGTATGTTCAACTAAGATAGGTATTCTTAATACAGAAGGATGTTTCCAAAAAAGTCTGCTCAGTTAAAAAAAACCTCATGTAAACAGATGGAGAGAAATGCACATTTATTTCTTTATATTTATTTCAGTAACCCTTTAGGGTACTAAGGAAAACAGGATATAGCATGTCATTGAGATATGCTTGAACAATAGTTTGCTGTAACTCATTCTGTGTCTATCTTTAGGTAAGTATAAGTGTATGCTTATGTGCGCCACATTTTTGGAAGTGCTATAGGAAAATGTCCCAAGGGAAATTGTATTTGCTGGTTTGTAGCAAGTTATCATAAAAACATGTTTTTCTTATTAGAAAGAGCAGCACTTTCCTGATGGTTTATAACAAGGCATTCATTTTCACAGGTGGAAAATGGTTGATCATTACGTTAGCCGGGTCCGTGGGAACCTCCAGTTGTTAAATAAACTGGATTTGATTGACAGAACAAGTGAAATGGCAAGACTTTTTGGCATTCAGTTCTTGCACGTCTTAACAAGAGGCTCCCAGGTATGATTTAGTATTCCGTATACTTCACAAACACAAAATAGTCTTAACAAAATGTTTTAGTTTCTTTGGCATCTTTTCAGTCACTATACGTATATTCATAAGGTCACAGAAGGCTGTTTTGCATAATGTGAAATTGAAACATAAAGGCAATTCAAAACCGGTAATAATGGATTGAATAGTTCTGTCTCGGAGATTAGAAATAAAATAGAATGCCCCAAATACAATCGTGCCAGTGGGTCTCTTCTGCTGACTTGGGGAGTGCTACGTTTTCCCTTTGAGTTGGTATTTTTCACACTTGGATGAGTCTGCAAATGAATGCTTTTTAAAACGTTAAGAAATATAATTGAGCATGTTTTAGAAAGATGAGATTATTTTCTTCCAGGGCAGACAAAACTGCATTGAATATGTTCTAAGTGACATTTCCTGTGAAGCAGACTTCTGAGTGAGATTTGATGGTAAGAAAAGAAGGGCTCTGGCTTTATTAAGTACGTGTGTCATGCAAGATGTGTGTGGTCCTGTTATTTTGATACTAGCATCAGAGGAAAAGGGAGCAGGACAGAGTGAGATTCACACAGCTCATTGAGACCCGCAGCAGTCTCCAGTAACACCAAAGCTTTCCTTGCCCAGGTTCTGAGTGACTAGACTAACTAGACTGGTTTTCATGGCTTCACATGAGCCCTGCAAGACACAAGTACTCTCACTCAGGTGTGTCTGTTCTGTTGTTGTCTTCTTTCATACCATAATTCTTCTTTCATACCATCTGCTCTCTATTTGAACACACAGGTAGCTGAGTTGACCAGGACTGATTATTTTGTCAACTTCTGAGGACAAAAAAAAACCCCTTGAAAACTAATGTCCTAACAGGATCAGCATTATCTTAAGCCAGGCAGAAATGGGAGTGTCTGAAGCTGCAGATCCTTAACAATTCAACCCAAATTAAAGAATTTTTCCACCTTTTTTCCTTTGACTGCAGCAGCCTCTGTCATCTGTTGACCCAGTGCAGGTTCTTGTTGGTCTTGCTGGTACTGGCCCTATACTGAGCAGCAGAACCATGGTGGAATTCACTGAGTATTTGCCAGTTTAGCTCCGTGGTCTGGTTTCCCTTGTTCCCAGAACAGTAGTGCTGTTGGAGCAAGGGAAGAGAAATGCACAGTTAGGGCCAGTGATGGTAGGACTGGCTTGCTGCCAGTGTAGATATGCTTAAACTGTCATCATTGCAGCCCACAAAGACTGTTCTGCCTGTCATTTTCTCAAATGGCTGTGAGTGGGAGTGAGCAGCAGAAACATGCTGCATTTTCTGTCCTGACTGTTCTTTTTTCTTTCCTTCTGTGTACGTATGTTTTGTTTCCGTTGAACCTTTATAAATCACAGAGATGGCAGTGGCAGCAATTCCCTCTCACCTCAAATAATTGGGGTTTTTTCACTCAGAAGAATCATCATTGCATTTTATGAAAATACTCCTCCTTAGCTGAAAAAGATGTTACGATGGAATACTACTAAGAACAGATTTCAGATATTTTTAAGTTATTTTCCATATTTTTGTCCATCTCATCAAGTTTTATAAGACCCTTTTTTAAAGGTGGGGTTTTTAATTGTATTTTATTAAGCTATCTTGAATATTCCATAGTAGACTAAACAAGTGAATGGAGATGGTCATAGGCATACAGATTATTAGTCAGATGACTGAAGAACTTGCTGAAAACTAGGGAAAAACCCCAAAACCACCCAAACTAGCTCTTGCCAGATCCGGTCCCTGACCACCTCATCACATATCTGAGTTGATCCCTGGACACAAATCAATGTGCAATTAGTGGAAGGCAGCAGCAGCGTATGCTGCTGCAAAACTACACTTCAAACCCCAACCAGTTTGTAAGGGGTCAGAATCTTTCTAAAGCTGTTGGTTCTGTAAGTTCATTTAAAACATCAAAGTTAAAGAAATTATACCTAACCTGTTCAGTGCAATGGTTGAATATGTACTGCGTCAGGCAGAGGGCTTTTGAATACTAACTTAATTGTTTATAAAGCACAGGATTTTAGTATTACATAGGATTATTCTTTGATATTAGGGGATTTTTTTCAGTCCTTTGCAACCCTTGTATGTAATTTTCAGGTATCTCGGTTTTTATTGTTAGTGAGCAGAGTGAACACCTGGTTATTAGTGCTTTTAAAGCCTTACTAACACACTGAATAATACATGAATAGGGCTGTGTTTTTCTCATGTTGCTACCTCCACATGTGACATTTTGTGATGTCTTGAACAAGGTGAAAGTTCGGAAACTCTTTGTTGCTTTACACTTCCTGTAGTACGTGTGGCATCATCAGAGAGAAAGCACAATACCCAGTGCAAAGCAGCACACTTTTGAAATAGGCTGACTTAGATTCTTCCATTGGTTCCCCTGCTGACAAGGACATTCTAGTTACTTCTCAAGGTCAAGAGGTTGGAGGCACAATTATCAACTTACACAGCTCATACGTCATTTCTCTGTTCTCCCAAATGTTGGAATGAAATTGCTGAGGAGATTCCTATGGAAAATGGTTGTCAACTGTATATTTGTTTTCTTCAGTGTTGTGCAGGTCTAAAAATCTACAGTTTAGCAAACGCTCATTCACTGACTGTGACATGGCCCTCAGTATATTGTTGCAGCATGTTGAATGTTTATTTTTTCCATAGATAAAAACCAGAAGTACTTGATTGTTGATGATTAGGGCTAAATGTTAAAAGAACAGATGGAAAAGTTCTGCTGTCTGTGATAGAAAATAGCTATACTCTTGCTTTTAATGTATATTTTGGAAAGCTAGCTGTCTGTGCTTTAAATTCGGGAAATGTTAGTGCATATTCACACAGTTTTAATACACCCATGTTTATTCTGCACTTTTTAAATTTTAATGATTATATCCATACTGTTTTGCAGTATCGTGTGGAGTCTATGATGCTGCGTGTTGCAAAGCCAATGAATTATATTCCTGTGACACCCAGTGTCCAACAGCGAGCTCAAATGAAAGCCCTGCAATGTGTTCCCTTAATAATGGAGCCAGAATCCCGCTTCTACAGCAATGCTGTTCTTGTCTTAGATTTTCAGTCGTTATATCCTTCCATTGTGATAGCATACAACTACTGCTTTTCAACCTGCCTGGGACACGTTGAAAACTTAGGAAAGTAAGTTGTTATTCTTTTCTCACAAACTTTGGTTCTGTAGAGACTTTAGCACCTTTTCTAAGGTACTGAGAACCCTTGGTTGTCATTGGAAACAGTGGGCATGTATCGACAGCACTGTCTTTTGTTACACAATAGAGATGATAAAAATCCTCTGTGTAGATGTGTGCTTTTGTGTGTACACACTCAGACATACACATATACACATCAATATGTATTTTTAATTAAATACAGAATTAGACTCTGTTCTGTTAAAAAAAATTACCTGTGTATGTGTGTATACCTGCTCCTTTATTGTGGTGATGCTGGTTTTTAATACTGGTTCAGAGTAAGTTAAAATGCTAGGTAAATCCACTACCTGTTTTCAAAACTGGGCTGCTACTGATCTGCTGTATGTTCATAAATGGTTCTCTTCTGACAGCTGTAGGTCACGCTGGTCTTAACTATTCAAAATGAAAAGATGCAGTGAGTTATTCTGTGTAGAATTGGTTATTGGGCTTAACAGTGATTCTGTTCATTGGAAAATATCTCATTGCTCATTATAATTAACCTCTCTTCCAAATAACAATATTTGGAAGCATGGGAAGCTGCATGCGATGACTGCGAGGTGTCACCATGAGCTTTTCAGGTTTCTCATTTGGAAATTGTGCATCTGTAAGAAGAAAATACATGGAATGTGTCGCTCAGTAAACATGCAGGGTTTCCATAGGGGATTATGGTATGAGTGCATGCCTCCACTAGTACAGCATTTGGGAATAATGCATTAATGCAGAACAGAACTGGTAAATTACATGTGTGGAATTGAGCCATTTATTACTACTTCATTCCTAGAGCCTTTTGTATGTAGCTAAGAAATTTTAAATGATAGTATGTTTGTTTATACCTGATATTATAATTGTGATTCTGTCCTTGCTCACATTGTCAGCATTTTAGTGTGAGTTGATGCATTTGCTTGATCAGGCTTTAAATGAATGAATTGTATTAATATTTAGTTTTTCTCTTTATTAGATATGATGCATTCAAATTTGGCTGTACATCTCTCAGAGTACCTCCTGACTTACTTTACCAGATTAGGCATGATATCACAGTGTCACCCAGTGGAGTAGCTTTTGTCAAGGTAATTATATTACTGCACCGTGACAGACATTTTCACTTCCTTTTGGCTGACTAGCTTAAGATCAAAATGATACTGTAGTTTATATTTTGCTGTATTAAGAGCAGACACAAGGGGGGGAGGTTCAGCCTCCCATTTCTCAGTGTTTTTTGATATTTGTCAGAGTGCTGAGTTTCTGGCAGTACAGGAAATAAAATGTCATCTTTGTGCTTTCATTTATACTGAAGGCTTATTTCATCTATAATTAAACTGTACTGTACTTGTGCAGTTTGGGGATCAAACAGTAATTACGTGTGTGTAACACTTCTGCTGTATAGCAGAATACTTTCCTAGGAAAAGACTTATGGCTCGGGAGATGAAACTCCTTTGACTGGCTTCTACTGTTCGCATTTTATGTTATATGTACTGCTGGCTGATTTGTAATGAATTAATAAGTATGGCCTGGAGCTCTTACAAGTAAGTAGCCAGTCAGCAGCATACATATATGTAATGTAAACCATAAACTTCATAAAGAATATTTACAGAATTTTTAAAACACGGTATTCCTTTAGTGTTTAACATCTTGAGAATCAACAGTTTGATACTGAAGTCCCATTTTAGTTAATAAGGTTATCTAAACATTGCATTAGAAGGGCTGATGAAAACAAAGAACAAAAAGCTATTCACCCTGCCGTTTAAGAGCTTTGCCTGTGCTCTAGGTTGCTTGTATTATCTGTGGGAAGAGCCAAAACGTTGGTGCCTCGGGCATCTTCCTCATTCATCTTAACAGTGATTGTCTAACAGTTCAGAGTTTCGCTTTTACTCCTGGTTAGATTTGGCTTTTTAACGTAATTTTTCCTTTGTTCCACTTATGGCAGCCTTCAGTAAGAAAGGGCGTGCTGCCAAGAATGCTGGAAGAAATCTTGAAGACTAGGATAATGGTGAAACAGTCAATGAAGTCTTACAAGCATGACAAGGCTATAACTCGAATGCTTGAAGCTCGTCAGCTGGGCCTTAAACTTATAGCCAATGTTACATTTGGTTATACTGCTGCTAATTTTTCTGGAAGAATGCCATGCACCGAGGTAAGGGTTGCAGACACAAATGCAGAAAAACTCTGGAAAAGGCACTGTTCATAAAGTACAGTCAGACATCACAGTATTATGATTTGAAACTTATTTAAACTCAATACCTTCTTAAAAGCTGGTTTTATTTGTAGCACTGAAAATCAGCCACTTGGGATTTATTTGTGATCCTTAAAAAAAAAAAAACCTAAAACCCAACTAATTCTTCTTCTTCCCGTAAAAGAACATTTGGAATTGGCGTTTCTGTAGAACTCTTTCCAGAGGTAGATGGGATTGCAGTTCTAATAGTGGAAATAAAATAAAACATTGTAGCTCTTTCATAGTTTTCATAAAAGGAGGGATCAGCAGAATCCAAAAACTAGAGAAAATGATCTGAAATGATCTTGTCTTGCTCCTTACACTTGCAATAAGCCTAAAGAAGTTTAAACCAAATATTCCTTTCTTTTAATTCTTTATAATTTTTGATCACTGTTGCTGTAATTCTTGCTATTTGGGGGTAACATAAGCAACCTTTTTATTTATTATATGTATTTAGACCATGAAATAAAATGTAGATTGTCTCAATATAATACATTTTATAAACAGATCAAGCAAGTTTAGACTGTGTTTGCCAAGAGCTAGTGTTTGGTTTTGTAGTAAAGATTTCCACTTGATCTTCAACTTCTGCAGGTTGGGGATAGCATTGTCCACAAAGCCAGAGAAACATTGGAGCGTGCTATAAAACTGGTGAACGATACCAAAAAATGGGGTGCTCATGTTGTGTATGGCGACACTGACAGGTAATCAGTGGTCTGTTTCTTGCAGTGCTTTGAAAGCGTAGTAGTTCTCCATAGATATATTTTTCCTTTCTCTCAAATAGGGGAATTTATGATACTGAAAAGAGTGTGTGGACCCTTTTTTGGATGTTGCTTATTGCCTTGCTTGGATATACAAACTAAAATATGTTTATTTTCCTGGAGTTTCATTTAGGACTTCTAGAAAGAACTTTGAGGGTTTCCTTTCTTTTGAAAATCATGAGGAACAGAAAAAGGAGGGGAAATCTTATTTTTTTAGCTGTGAATCAATGTGTCTTATTTATCAAATGAGTATTTTTGTGCTTGTTGCTGCTGCCATTTTTATTTTGGAAAACAGTATTCATAATATAGTAGGCATTGCATGTTGATACTTAGAGGAAGGCACTATTTTAAGCTTCAAAAGTGGATACAATTCAGAAGCAGCCACCAGAGCATGCAAAGATATGATTAGGCTGCCTGAAATACATCATATGAATAGCTCTCCTTTCCCAGTCAGTCTTTCATCTGAATAATCGCCATGCTCTGGGCGTATCCATCTCTGGGGCTAGGCTTGGATAATTTTTCAGCCATAGGAAACAAAGCTTGTCTGACTGTCTTCCCTTAACACCTTGATTGCCGTGATAACTTGACAACTTTGATTTCAGACAGATTTGATGAAGGACTCAAAATTTCAAAGATACTAAATTCATAGTAACTTCATGAAAAATAAGGAATTAAAAAAAAATGTTGGAAGAAAGGAAGTAAAATTCTCTTGCTGCCCATAGTGAGGGAATAAACGATGTACCAGAGCTCTTTACTGTTCTACTCTGGGAACTCAGGTTTTGCAGAGCCCAGGAGCAGTCACATTCCCTGCCTCAGCAGAGAGACACAGCGTTTGTTGTGTCTTTGGCGCTTATACTCTAATTCAGAATATTGAAGTTTCTCATGGTTTTGGTTTTTCTATGTAGGAAGGGAACAGAATTGATTACAACAACCCTGCCTTGCCACCAGGAAACTATAGCTTACAAGTTTTGAGAGCTATATGGAATAGATTTGTGCTTATTTCCTATGTTTGATTTCTTGTAGCATGTTTGTACTCTTGAAAGGAGCCACAAAGGAGCAGTCTTTTAAGATTGGTCAAGAAATTGCTGAAGCTGTAACGGCAACAAACCCCAAACCTGTTAAACTGAAGTTTGAAAAGGTAAAAGGAAAATATTTTGCATCAAGTGTGTTGAGTGAAAACATTGCTATCTTAAAAAGTGAAGAAAGAAGATTTTTCTGGGCACTAATGTAGCACAAGGATATGCAGCAGTAGTGTGCTGTACTGTTTCTGCAGGTACATTGCCAGCTCCTTGTCAGAAAGCTGCAGCCATGAGCAGCAATAAATAGTCTTGCGTTTACATCAGGATGCCTGATGGCCTGTTGCACTTGGCAGCACCAGGCAATCAGAAATTGATTTCTCATCAATATTTAGAAATCACAGAATGGTTTGGGTTGGAAGAGACCTTAAATCTCTTCCAGTTCCAACCCCCTGCCATGGGCAGTGACACCTTCCACTAGACCAGATTGCTCAAAGCCCTGTCCAACCTGGCCTTGAACACTGCCAGGGATGGGGCAGCCACAGCTTCTCTGGGCAACCTGTG
>JBCJKH010022004.1:0-10114 GCA_039877255.1 Loriculus beryllinus
TTGAGTCATGACTTAATGCGGATACTTCATAATTTGCATCACAGCTTCCAAATGGAAAGCCTAAATCTTGAAAGGTACCAGGTTCCCATTTTAGCAATTAAATTAGGGTGATGTTTCTATCAATAAGATTTAAATGGCTAAGTATACGAGCACACATGTAACATTACAACAAATTAGTGAAATATACTTCAGAAAAAAATTGAGCAGTAAAATGTTTTACTTGTAGATATACCAGAGGGCTAGACTATAGAGGGGATAATATAAAAAGGGCTATTTACAGAAAAAGTGAGTTATGAGTGCTTCTGTCTGAACGCAGACACTTAAGACAACTTATACCTTTGTGTGATTATTTATTTTTAACATTTAAACCTTCTCAGTAATGTCAGCTGTTTACAAATACAGCACGTGAAAAGAATCGTCTTTGTCTTAGATATTTCTGCTGCAGGAAAATGTTTCCCAGGTGTCCAAAACTGTATAAAATAGCCCCCCTTCAGGATTCCAAATCTGTCATTTCCTACAGCACAGTGGGGTTTTATCGGAAACTGGTAAAATCATTAAGTTGTCAGTCCTGAGCTATTGCAGAGTGACAGGATAGAAGTCTCATAATGCAGCAAGGTAGCCATAGAGTAATGCTTAAGTAACAAGCAGGAACATTTGACTAACATTAGAAAATAAGTGAACTCTGGTCCAAGTAAAACATACTCTCAAATATCTACCCTTGAGCTGGGGTTGAAGTCTGGCTTTCACAGTGCATAGCAATGTCAGTTAGGGAGATTACACTGATCGAGCTAAGAACAAAAAACTCATTTCATTTTTTGTTTTTGATATTCTGAAGGAAAATATGGATCCATTTGATGGCATACAGACCAGCCAGCTTATTACTCTTTCTATGAATTGTTTCATCTATACAGGGCTATAATCTGCTTTGGAACTGCAGACTGATGTTTCTCAGGAGAAGCAGTTTGCTCATTATTTATGGAAAAAGAAATTCAAGATAAGCTTTCATTAAAATAGCAAATTGAACAATTTGGGTCTGCTGTAGGGCATGATTTAGGGCTAAGAGCTATGAATTTATTTGGTCAATACAGTGCATAAGCTTACAGTATGTATTTGGAATGGACATGGACAATCTACAGGGATTTCAACAGGATGCAGTTAGTGAACTTAGTTGCAGGCAGAAAGAAAAGCCATTGCAGATTAATGAAGTACTGATAGCTAGTGCTGTTTGCTCAGCTCCAATAGAGCAAGCTAAATCAAAATATAAACCAAGGCATTTTTAAAAGTGACATTGGATTTAAATTTGCTGCAAAACAGTACCACACATTTAGTTCAAACATGAGAAGCTGATATGCACAATTTGGAGATTGTGTTTATTTTTCTGAAAAATTGATTTAAGGAATAACTTTCAGCGGGTTTGGTTTTGTGTTTTGTTTTGTTTTGTTTTCCAGTGCATCTGTTATTAATAAATCTCTGTGGGGAAAATTCATTGCTAAATAAGGAATAAAATAAAAGCTCCTTTTTAAATCAGCAGAAATTATTCCATGATTTTAGTGAAAACCTTAGTTAGACTTTTAAAGCTTACAAATAAAAGTGCCATGATTCACTTTAGTGTGAATGACTGAGATGGGTAATGAGGTAACCCCAGTGTATGAGGCTTGATGGCTTGGAGGTAATAATAAAGAGGAAGTGCTGGCGATGCTTGGTACTTCTCCAAGCGTCAGGTTTGTCCCACTGTAGGTAACCTTATTTTTCACCATTATTAATGTCAACAAACATCCTTCATTACACGTCAGCCTAAGGTTTACCTTAATCATGTCCACTTGGTTACTCTTGGAATATTATTGAGTGGTTGGTTATTATTTTTAACTAATAATCTCAATGATTGTACTCCCAGCTTTTGTACCATGCTTTTTATCAAGTTCAAGCAATATGTTTAATGTCATGGTCAAGCTGCTGAAGGAATGCCCTTTGTGTTTGGAGGGAGCAGCTCTCTGTTCAGATCAAGAGTAGGGTACAGTACAAGCCGAAATAATGCCATTTCAAGGAGGAAAGCAAACAGACATGAAAGAAACCTTATCTAAATCTGAAAACTGTGTTTACCTGATTCTCTGTATGAAGCAGTCAATTGTCTCACTCTCTGCTAGTGTCCACATCTTGGTGTTCACTATGTTGATGCAGATGGGGGTTGATCAGTGGCTCTGAAGCACCCTGCAATGCTGAGTGACAGTAATACACAAGTGCTCCATTATAGCCAAGTTCTTGATATATTTAATCAGTTAACGTGGTTGGTGACTGCAGCCTTGTAATATTCAGCATATGTGTGTGTGTGGCTTTTGCAGGCAGCATCACTGACGGTGGATTCCTGCTCTGAGGATCAGGAGCCAGGCTACTGCACTGTTAGCAATGTTGCTGTTTCTACTGACTGGTAAATAATTCTTCATTTTCTGGGAGACTTTTCCCTTTTTTTTTTTTTTGTAAAATTTAAAAGAAATCACCCTCTAAAGCCAGAGAAATTTGGAGTCATGGTGACATGCCCTTAGTCCAGCCTCAAGCAATGGGTCAATACCTTAGCTGCTCTCTGTCAGAGGCATGCAAAGCCAAGGATCCCAAATGTCATTTCCTCCCATCTTTGCAGAAGCAAATTGAATTTTCTACATGTACCAGTACTTGCTACTTTAGGCTACATTTCTGCATAGAGTTTATTCAGAAATCCCCAGTTCTTGACTTCATGTCTGGCCCCAGACTTTTGTGGCACACAAGAAATGTATGACCATGGGTAGTCGGCACTGTGGTGTAAATGGGGATAAGACTTATTGCCTAATGATCTGGGGTCCTGTGTTTGTTTACTTATTTAAACTGCACCTCTCATTTCTTATAAAGGTGTGAGAGATAACATCGCCTGATTACTGCTTTCTTAATAATAATAATAATTATTATTTCAGTCTTGTTTTCAGTCATTTCCAGTTGCCGTCTTTTACAGTTTTCATCTCTTAAGCATTGGCCAGTACAGAAAACAAATCTTATTTCTTGTTTTTACCCTAACTAAGCCTTTCTGTTGCATCTTTAGATACTCTTTGGAGATAACAATAGCTTCAGTCCAAATCACTTTGGCTAATTTCTTATATTAATCACAATCATATTCCCTGTCACATGTGATATCCCTAGTAAAGGTGTTAAATCTTTGTAAAATAATGAATCTGTCTTCCAGCTATGTCACTATCATCTACAGTTTAAGAATAATTGAGTAAAAAACTTTATTCAGTATGATTTCATGCACACCGCTCAGTCAAGTCAATAGAAATTTTGACATGCAATAACTGAGCTGGAATTTAAGAGTCATACCCATTAAAACTGTTATTTCCAGCACTACTGATCTGTCTCCCCTTGTAAATATAAAATGTGAATTTGGAGGAGGAATTTTAGCTGCGTACCATAGCTGATGGTTACAGTTCCTGTGTTGTCACTGCTATTTTAATGTCTGATGCTGATAAATTGTTTTTCTGCCTCTGTTATAGGACTCTCGATGTACAACCAAATCGGGTTACTGTTGGTGGCATCAGGTCTATAGAGCCCATCCTGCAAAGGAGAGGACAGGTGGAAAGTCATGATTTTGTGGGCTGTATAATGGAGTTTGCAGTCAATGGACGTCCCTTGGAGCCCAGCCAGGCTTTGGCAGCCCAAGGAATCTTAGATCAGTACGTCTGCTATATATGGTATCAAATGTACCACATTTACAATAAAGGAAGCTGTCACGAAAGTCAGATAGTGTTCCACTCAGACAACATCAGTTATTTCTTGTTTAAAAAATGACTTTAGAATTTCTTGTAAATTGAGAAAAATGTAGGAAGAAGATGAATTTGGCTGAAAGGTTCACAAAATATTACAGAGGCTTCAAAAAAGCAACATCACTGTATTTCTATTGCTAATTATTATTAATGGTGCTTTGAAGGCTGGAGTAGCCTTGTTATTGAGTTTCTTTATAAATTCCCCCTGGGTTCGACTGTATTCATACTCTTTGCTAACCCTCTGTTCCCTCTTATTTCTTTTTAATCCACAATGTCTGCTGTATCACTTTGCCTCTCAAGCGTCACGGAATTTTCCTCATATCCTCCAAGCAGTCTTTCATTAATTATGAACCATCTGATTCTATCAGGTTTTCCATCTCAGTATGTGAAGTCACAAGTTGTAGCAATAATGTCAGTCTTCCATCTAAATTTGCTAGCCCCTCTTTCAACCCCAAAGCTTGTTCTGTCCATTGTGTTATGGTCTCTGGGGGATTGCAGATTAAAAAGCACCTAAAAGTCTTTCTTCTTCTCTTGTGTAACAGGAAATAGGAGCTTCATTGTCTCTGAATTCATTTCTCTTTCAAAAGACTGTTCTAAATTGTCACTGAAAATCAGGATTTGTTTAGAAACATGATCTGGAACACCTCCTGTGTGAAGACAGGCTGAGAAAGTTGGGGCTGTTCAGCCTTGAGAACAGAAGGTTGCCTGGAGACCTCACAGCAGCCTTCCAGTATCTGAAGGGGGCCTATAAGGACACTGGGGAGGGACTATTCATTAGGGACTGTAGTGATAATACAAGGGGTAAGGGGTTAAAACTTAAACAGGGGAAGTTTAGATTGAATATAAGGAGGAAATTCTTTACTGTAAAGGTGGTGAGGCACTGGAATGGGTTGCCCAAGGAAGTTGTGAATGCTCCATCCCTGGGGGTGTTCAAGACTGTGTTGGACATGGCTTGAGTGACATGGCTTAGTGTGAGGTGTCCCTGCCTATGGCAGGGGGGTTGGAACTAGATGATCTCAAGGTCATTTCCAACCCTAACTATTCTATGATTCTATGATTCTACGACCTGTCTGAGGAGAAGAGCCTCTCCATTTTCGCATCTCTGGGGGGAAGAAAGGGAGTATAGCTCAAAACCAGGATGCTTCCTGGTGCATTTGCTCCACTTATTCGTGCATATATTCTTCAGCATCTACGTTTCTGTTTTGTTTCAGGTGTCCCAGACTAGAAGGTGCTTGTACAACCAGCCCCTGCCAACATGGTGGCACCTGTGTTGATCACTGGTCATGGCAGCAGTGTCATTGCAGAGACGGACTGACGGGAAAGCATTGTGAAAAATGTATAGAGGAGGTTTTGCTGTCTTTCTCTTTAATGTAAACTCTGGTATAACTAGATGCTGTTAAGAGTTCCTTTTCAGGGGCATGGGATAATGAATTTTATAAGCTCAGGAAAACAAGCAGCATGCTTGCCTCTTAAATAATTTTGAAGGAGAAGTCCACAATGGACAATTGTCCTTTCATAAGCTAAAACCAGCAACAAGTTACATATGTTTTCTGGCATGTATATCACATTTCAGGTAACTTGCACTCATTTAAAACTGCTGCTTCTCAGTAACATACAATATCAGTACCTAAAATAAAGCTAGCTTGTAGGATGGATTTGTCTGCTACAGGGAGGTAAGATGGTAAGGGGAAAACCCTTCCTTTCACATTAGCACTATGTGCATGTGCTTATGTCTCCTCTGGACTGTAGGACTTTTTATCAAACAACCATCAGATTATAGGCAAGAAAATATGGTAAATGTAAATGAAAGCAAGTCATTTACACTCTGGGATTATTAACTTGCATGTGGATAACTCTGTAAATCAATATGGAATTGTCTAGGGGAGCAGAGGGATTTATTTCCATGTAGTTGTAGTATAATGACTGGGCTTTGTTTTCTTACATGTCCCATTATTGTTTAGCTGATTTATATGCTTTTATTGTGCCGGTTTACAAAAGAATTTAACCATAATTTTAACAGCATTTGGTAGTCAATGCTCTTACATTTTTTATTCTTTTTTTTATGCCATAACAAATAGAAAGTCATTATCTCTCCCTTGAAGAGCTTACAGCTCAATATATCATGAAACCCTGCTTGCAGTAATGGAAACAGTAACATCCCTGGGAAGGAATTACAGTTGTGAAGCCAAATTTTTTTCCCTACTCCCTCACTTGTTCCCTAGCGAGTTTTAATTTACTATTGACTGATAGCAGCAGTAAATTACCAGCACACTCCTACTCTCAAACACACATTCTGTTTGAAGCCAGAGACTAGAGGGGCTGAAATTGCCATTCACTCCTGCTGTCCCCTGTGACCTGCTCTGAACTTGATCTCTGGATCAAGCTCTGGAAGACAATGGTCGCTATTAGGCAGATGGTGGCTATGGCTGTAACAAGCTATGTACTGAGCAGTTCCCCATCCTTGTCCCAGATATTACTGCAGACACTGCCTTATCACTAGAAGGCAAAGGACGACTCGACTACCACATGAGCCCAAACAAGAGGCGAGAATACATGATGAGGCATGGCACTCGAGGCACCAGCCTGGGACCTCCAAATGTGGACCGCTTGGAGGTGAAGTTCAGGACAAGGAGCGAGAATGGTGTTTTAGTTCATGTCCAGGAAAGCAGCAACTTCACTACTGTGAAGGTAAGATTTCAGCTAATGCTGAGCCTGATTTGTCTGGACTGCTTCATATATGGTGATCAAAATCACATTTTTCCATTACTCTTGCTGTTTCCTTTATAAAATATTTGGTCTTTAACTAGGCACTGCTCCAGTATCATTCATCTTCTCAATAATTCCCTTGCTATTTGCCAAGGTATCAGAAGATCTTGATAGTTTTGTATCTAATCAGTTTTGTCTAGACTCCAAATAGTGACAGCAAGAGCAGTACTCATTGCCATATTTGTTGTCATCATTAAATTACACTCTACAGAACAAATCATTTTGTTATTGGCCTTTTATCTCCTGATTTTTCAGACCTTGAACCCAGACCCTCCATAAGCCTGCAAACAATTGCCATAAAGTTTTCATTAATTCCTGCTAGTGTGGCTCATGTTTATCAAACTAGGAAGTGAGGGATAACTTGAATTCATGAGGTTACCCATGAACCAATGTAAATTGTAAATTATTTTGAAATGCATAGCTGAATTAATGCTTCACATGCCACACAGTTTTGGGGTTTTTCCCAAAGAGTTTATTGCTGCAGAGGTTACCTTTCTCAAGAGAAAGCGATGGTTCAGTTCCTGGCTATGACTCAGTCCATTTACTCATAACACTAAATGAGTACAGCAGTGACTTTGGCAAGCTCCTTTATTGGGTTGGTGTAAGCTCCAAGTTTCCTTGACTGCTGTAAGGCTTTCCAAGTTTTTTTCCCTGACTTCTAAGGAAACTCATACAGAAATTCACACTTTCTAAGCTTCAACCCTATGGATATTCTCCACCTGCCTGATCAGAGGGACAGAGCTTTCCTTACATACCAGCTGCATTTAAGAAGCAGGTCTGCATTACTTCCCCAGTGTACAGATCATTTGATAGGAAGTTTCTGCCTTGGTCATCTTAGCAGATAAGATCTAACTATTGTGAGTTCTAGAGAGAAAAACCCCCAGTACTACCTTTTACTCAGTAGAATTTACTAGGTGAGCTCTACAAGTGTTACTTTAAAAAAGATAAATAGAGTTGCCTTTCTTGGCTGAAAGCACTTGTTGTGTGTTTATGCAAACACTCTTCTTATTGTTAATATTGGTGAAGTTATACAAGCAAGCAGAGTGTTTCAAATCCCAGCATCAGCTGTGCAGTGGAGAAGAGCAGAGGTTTGCTTAGTAACAGATGCAGAAGTCTGAGGAAAGAGAGGTAACATCACTGTGCTGATTATTGCTGAAAAGCTCCGAGATTATGATAGCTAGTAAAACTGTAGTAATTTAACTGTAGTTAGTTCAGCATGGTTTTTACACCACCACTTGTACCCAGAGTATGAACACTTCATCACAACGAGCACTTCATCTGAAGTGGCCCAACATGCCAGTGAAGCCAACACACTTGTCAGTCTCCATGGCATCCCAGCCTCCTCACAGTACAAAAGATGAGTTTTAGAGACTTCTCTTTTCCACTCTGGTCAGTCTTCAAACCAGATAATTTTATAATTTGCTTTTTTGGATTTTTTCATAGAATCATAGAATAATTAGGGTTGGAAAGGACCTTAAGATCATCCAGTTCCAACCCCCCTGCCATAGGCAGGGACACCTCACACTGAACCATGCCACCCAAGGCTCTGTCCAATCTGGCCTTGAACACAGCCAGGAATGGAGCACTCACAACTTTCTTGGGCAACCCATTCCAGTGCCTCCCCACCCTAACAGTAAAGAACTTCTTCCTTATATCCAATCTAAATTTCCCCTGTTTAAGTTTTAACCCATTACCCCTGTCGCTACAGTCCCTAACGAAGAGTCCCTCGCCAGCATCCCTATAGGCCCCCTTCAGACACTGGAAGGCTGCTATGAGGTCTCCACGCAGCCATTCAGAGAAAACATGCCATGTGTTTTTAGTATTAAATTGTGCCAGGGAAAATCTACAGGTCCTGTGGCTATTTTCATGCCTCCACATTTTTCTTCTCATAGTTAGCTGTTTTCAGTGTAACGATGATTGTTGTAAAATTGGAGAAATGGTAATAAATATGACTCTGAGATTGCAAGCAGCTGATTTACTAAATGATAGATGTAAACTACAAGATGAAAGGTCTTTATAATATGAAGGGGTCTTTAATGCAGGAAAGATAAAAACCTAGCAGATTAAATTAAACAACAGTCAAATTCAGATAGATAGTAACCCTCTCAAAAAAAACACAAAGAAGAGGAAGGTAGAGGATTCACAGCTTATTTTCCTACAAATACACATTGCAACTAATTCAATTAAAAGTAATAGGACAAATATAGCAGGTTAAAGGTAAATTGCCTGCTTTGTTTCATTTTGCAGTCTCATCTGAAATCATTAAATTCTCATGACTGTAGCTCTAAGAGCTACTAATTGTACAGGTAGAGAATATGTATTACATGTGGTGTATGTGAGCTAACATATGTAATATGTGAGGGTGGTGAGACACTGGCACGGATTCCTCAGAGAAGCTGTGGCTGCCTCATCCCTGGCAGTGTTCAGGGTTGGGTTGAATGGGGCTTGGAGCAACCTGGTCTAGCGGAAGGTGGTACTGGATAAGATTTAAGAGCCTTTCCAACCCAAACCATTCTAATCACATATTGAGCTGAAGGAATAAATCACAACATAACTCCTTTAAATGATATCTCAGCCAATCTTCTACAAATTTGTAAAAGGCAGTGCTCAGACTTTAATTGCTTCTTAAATAAGAAGCAATATGTTCAGTAAAGGAGTCTTAGAATATTAGTGAAGTTGAATCATCCTTGTAGTTAGTAATATGTTTGCTTTAGTAGTTCATTCTTTTCATTCTATTTTACATGTCAGTTGCTCTGCCATTTAAATAAAATGCAGAAATGGGTGTTAATAATGTCAGCATCAGCATTTGTTTCGAATTTAGTTGTGCTTCAGGAAACCAAGAAGAGCACTCCTTATTTTTTCCTGGTCGAAGAAGTCATGGACCAGCCTTGTCTCTGGAAATTTTATTTTCCAAATGTCACTAGCGTTTTATTTATGAGTCTGTTAGTATTAGTCATATGTAATTTCAAAGAAACAGAAATAAAGCTAGAAAGTCATAAATCTGTATGGAAAAGATCTGTTGCTGACAGGTAAATAATTCTACAGTTCCCTCTAATGTGGAATTCAAAGTTACAGTTCTGTGCTTAGTCTTCCCATAAGCTTAGAGGATGTTGTCGGATATGGTATATTTCTTTTCATTTACATGAAAACCAAAATGCAAAGCAGTACTTTCATGGAGCATAAAAGGCAAAATAAGACTGAAAAACCAATTGCAGATTGCAGACATAAATATATGTATGTATTCAGCCCAGTTAATCCTTTTATGAATACTTTTGATTGTGGCAAATGGTGTTTAGTATGTTGTAGTTGTCTGTGTGACTGCATTTCTAAATTTCTTTGGGCTCTGTGATAGTTTAGATGTATGCCACCTGTGTTTGCCAGTAACAAAAGCATCTTATCTTGAAGGGGCAGCTTTATCAGAGGCACCCTCAAACAGTACATTTTCAAGTAATCCAAATTATTGCATTTATAAATGAAATGCATGCACGTATTAACCATTGTAGCTCTTGATCCAAGTGGAGTACGTGCTAGATACATCCAGTTCAGGCTGCTGCCAAGACATG
>JBCJKH010022007.1:0-14711 GCA_039877255.1 Loriculus beryllinus
AGGTTGGACAGAGCCTTGCGTGACATGGTTTAGTGTGAGGTGCCCCTGCCCATGGCAGGGGGGCTGGAACTTGATGATCTTAAGGTCCTTTCCAACACAGACCATTCCATGATTCTATGATGTATGATTTTGAAATAAAAAAACTCCAAAACTCAATTAAACATTCACATTACTGATGTGTTTGAATAGAGTTTTTAAGCACAAAAATATCTGCTTATTCAGAAGCCTTAACTTGGGAAGTGTGAAGTATGATTGCGTTTTTATTTCCTGTTGATTTTGTATTTGATGCTTATTAAAATACTTTTCTTGAAAATAATGCTTTCAAAAAAATGTTTTATGAAAATCTTACAGACAAAATGTACTGCTGGTACAATAAGCTCAACAGTATTGGTGTTGTTACTGACATTATTGAAACTCTGTGTTGTCACCTCTTTACCTTTTAAAGAATTTTTTCTTTGATATATATATATATGTATTTTATATATATATGAATATATATATTCTTTTTTTGCCAATAGAAAATCAAAGAAGGTAGCCTTATGGACCAAACCAAAATTATCTGCGTGGGTGATCACATAGAGAGTATAAATGGAAAAAATGTGTCAGATTGTCGGCATTATGAAGTTGCTAAAATGCTAAAAGATCTGGAGAAAGGTCGGATGTTTAAGCTGCAGTTGATAGAGCCTATGAAAGCATTTGGTGAGTGACCTGGCTGTCCACCTTGTTCACTGAATATTGAAATCCCAACATTGCATTGCGTAGTAAGTTTGTTTTCAGATAGCAGCCAGGTGTCCACCCATGGTAACATAACTGCTACAAGGAAGTACATTTGTTTTCTTTGAAGGGGAAAATTTAGGTGTGGATTTTCTTCATCTCATTTTCTCTGGCAGTCATCCTGGTGTGGGCTGCCTCAGTCTCAGTTGCTTGATTCCTCTGCTGCTACATGATGATGGAAAATAAGTACAGCATCTGTTTCGTAGATGCAATTTTAAAGCATGGATCACTTCACTAATGTGCTGATCCTCGACCCTCCTCTTTTCCTTTATTGATAGATAATCCTTGTTCATCTGTGTATCAGATTTTTCTCTTTTTGTACTCTTTACTGGGAACTGCACGCTCTAATGCAGAAGGATGCAGCAGAAAACACTGTTTGGGATTCCCTAAAGCGCCTCCTTTACTGCATATCTTCTGCATATCTTGTGGCATATCTCTCACCCCAACTTTTCTGTGGATCTCTATCAGTCATACAGCAGGTATGCTCAGAATTGGAAGAAAGTCGGATGACAAAGCTCTGTCTTTACCTACCACCTGCACTTAACCTAGGAGAAATGCATACCTACTGCTAATCTTTAAGTATATTTTATCAAAATCACCCTTGTTATCACAGCAACAAAAGTTTGAAATGTTTGGTTTTCAAATCTTTTTTTTACCTACTAGTAGTTTACAGCTGCTGTCATACACCAGTCTTGACACTTGATGTCAGAATAGCAGCAGAAATTGAAAATGAAAGAAATGTGAAGGTTTCTTTTTGCTTTTGGTGCTTCTATGAAGAATGAAGATTATGAGTTAATCTCTAACGTGTTTGGATGTGTTGACACTCCTGTTAAGTAAATGTGTATGTAATAAGTTGCACTAAAGCAGTATTACATATGTATAGTATTTCAATTAGTAATATAGGAATACCTTTTTAATATGGGTCTATAATTTGTATTCAGTGCTAAATATTACGTAGTCTGTTTGTAAAGACCAGGGTAAATCAGCGTTTGATTGATGACTTTAGACATTGTTTAATAGTAATTACTTCAGTCAGGTGATTAAGATACCTTTTAGTCTGCTTGTGATATGGAGAAAGAGATCTGCTAATTTTCTGTCAATACCTTTTATCTGACATTGAATTAAGAGGCAATCAGAGATTTTTGGACCTATTTTTACCCTACAGAAATTAATTTACAAGCTGCAATGCTCAATAGGTTAGAATATCCCTCCTCTAGCCTTAGGTGCAGTTAGCCTTTACAAATTTAGTTAAGATAGTGTTCAAGCTGCAGCATGCTGAGAATAGCCCCAGAGGGGTTGACAGACAAGATCTAGATCCTGCTGGACGAGTAGGTGCTGAATTCCTGTTAGTTTCAACACGAGTTTGAAAGGGTATAGAAATAAGAGACAAGCCTCCGTATGAAATTACCAACTTTATTTTTCTTCCTTTCATCAGAATGTGAAATGAGTGTAATTTACTCGTTAGATCTCTTTCAACCATGTGCACACAGGCTGCCTCAGCTGCTCTAGGCAAGGCTTGGAGCACAGAATTAAGGACTTATCTGAATGAAACTGGTCTTTACCAATCACATGCTGGCCCTCTGCGAATTGGTGAAAAGTTAATAGAAACAAAGTAAAGGCAGTATAACACAAACTTGACATTTCAATTGCACAAATAGTTTCCGTGATGGCCAGAGAGCTTTGGTCTAAAGTGTCACGGATAAAAATTATGTCTGGCCATGAGTTTTAATGTACTAATGGTTACCAAACTACAAAAAAATCAGTGTTGTATCAGGAATTACTTTTTGAAACAAATCTAGCAGAAATTATGACAGTGTTAAGGATGTTCTAAACCATCCTTGAAACGATAAAAAGATTAAAAAAAAGTGATCCTAAGTAAATACATTAAGAGATCGTGCCATATCTATTTGTTGAAAACAATTAAAAATTACTTTCCAAGGCTTGTTCAGTAGAATAATGTGGGTTTTTGACTACTTACAGAAGAATAAATAGGAATCTACCTGGGCAAAATTAATATAGCATGTTAAAGTCTTGCCTTCAAGGAGAGCTTTTTGGAAAGGCTGGCTGTTAAATGGAGGACTAATCTTGTAGAGAAAGCAGCACAATTAAAAACAGTTATGAAATATTTATCTCCAGATTAACTGTGTAACTCCTATGTCAGTAAGTAAATTAAAGCCTTCCCACTCTTAAATGAAACATTATGTCCTAGAACAAGAAAGTCAAATATAAAATGATTCTATACTTGACTGGGGTGCCCTTACCCAAGATTAAACAAGGAAAGTTGAATTCAGGTAAAGAAAACTTCAGGTGAAGCCAACTATTCTTGGTAGAATTTTATCAGATGTGCAGTCAGGACCTCTGTGAAACCAGTGGAAAAACTCCTGCAGATCTGCATATGGACATTTTACACATTTGACATAAACCAAATTGTCAGCTCAATGCAGTATGGCTCACCTTGACATGTTTAGCAGTAGCATTTGCACCATTGCATCGGTGAAAAATGGAAATGTTGCAATGCCAAACCTGGTACATAGTCTGCCTGTGACAACCAGGAGAAATCAGCATTTGGCTGATGGCTTCAGCCATTATCTGATATAAAGTAATAAATACTTCTACTCTTCTGGAGAATGCAGAAATAAAATTACACAAAGTGCATATATGAAGTTGAGTGCAACAGGCCTGCACAGATATATTGGTCAATGGAAGTCAAGAGGATATCAAAGTCTGAAGACAAGGAATAGTCAGTGAAGCTATACTTGGAACACAGTTAATTTATAATTAAATTATGACATACATCTAGATCTTGATTAGAATGAAAAATAAAGGTAATGTAGTTGCCAAAGCAGGTACATTATATTCTGATACACTATGTACTTAGTTTTGTTTCATATCCTTTTCTTTTTGTTGTTGTTACTTGTTTTGTCTTCAGAAAAGCTGGAACCAAGGTCCAAAGGAGGAACTCTTCAAGCAGCTAAAATCTCCAGAGGGAGAGAAACACTTCGGCTGAGAAGCAAAGGTCCTGCTACTGTGGAAGAAATGGTATGGTTATCTTGGGATCCTTCAATAGTTTAATCATCTAGCACCTGATTTATTCTCCTCCAAAACTGATAAACTAAAGTAGGAAGGAAAAATCTGGATGTTACAAAGCTTGTAGGACGCAAGAAGACAATTGCTTTCTGCAGGGAGAAATTCTTATATAAAGTTAAGACTAGCAGGGATAGGATGGGGCTGAGGAATCTGGAAACAGAGCCTGTATTTAGATGTCATGTTTTATGTGGATGAATTTAAGATTAGACCAAGGAGTGCTGAAAAGAGGGAAGAGGGGGAAAGAAGAAGGCATTGTTGAAGAGTTGGTTTCATTTCTGACACTGCAAAGTGTGCTGTGCTGGTGTAAATATTTTTGTTAGGAGAGGCTAATAACCTACATTGACGTGAATATGTGGAAAACGAGGTTCAGGGTTTGGAAGAAGAAATGTTATTTATTCTGAGTTCCTCTGAAACTAGTGAGGATTTGATGTAGATCTGTATTGCCAAGAGATGTAAGGTTCTTGTTTACTTTGAATGTGAGAGCTGTGTGGCATGACATTAAGAGGAAGGCCCGGGTTTGTGATAAGAGGAAAAGAGAGTGGAATAACACGTTTTACTTGTAGGCTTTGTAAGTCTAGGTGGCTAGGATGGGACTAAGGATAATCAGTGGTTAATTGCTGGTTAGTTTGAAATCTGCATGTATCTAATCATACTTTTGCTCTTTTTCTCCTTTTATTTTGACCAACTGAAAGCCAACTGAAGTTGAAGAAAAAGCAATTAAAAAAGTGGATGAGCTTCTTGAAACATACATGGGGATAAGAGATATAGAATTAGGTGAGTTTTTAACAGACATATTGCTACAAGATTGAATAATTTCTCATTTTCTGTAGCCTAAAATTTATTGAGTACTCGAATCTCTGAATGAAAGCAAAGCAAAGTTTGTCCAGCATGTGGTCTGAAAAGCTTGCCCATATTTCTGCACGTGTGTGTGCCTGATAAAAGAAAGAATCTCTCACTGCAAGCCTTATGATGTAATTGATTAATCCTCCAGTCTTCATGCATATTATCTATACACTATTGCATGAATTATTTAGTTGTTTGACACTGTCATCACTGTATTCTTTCTCACATATATATTCTAGTGGAGCTTGTGTGTGAAACATTTAAGAATTGTTAAGGATAAGCATGTCTATTTGCTTTTTTTGCTCTTTTGCCCCTTGGCTTAGACACAATCACAAAGTTGATCGCTGACGAATCTGAGATCTGCATCAGTGAAAGGGCAACTATTTAGCAAGGGAACTGGCAAAGTAATTGCACAAATTTATCAAGTTCTCTAAAGCCTGGGTTCTGAAGAACATGGAAAATTTCCGGGAATATTTGCTAGCTATCACAGTCATCAATTCATAATGAAAGAAGCTATTCAACCCCAGTGTCATAAATCCTTAAAACTGCACCAAACTTGTCCTTGCAGCTGTAGCTTCTGTCTCTTAATCTAACAACAACTAAATAGAAACTTCTGTTTGTGTGAAAGAAGCTGAAGTCTAGTTGAATATGAATTGCTGCTGCAGCAGCTGTGGTTGCTGTAGTCCTCATACAGTCTTGTGGAACTGCTAATACTGAGACAAAGAAGGTGTTTATTGTTATGATAATACTTAAAAAAAAAATCAGCCAGGAGTTAAGAAAGGATAAACTAAATGGAAAGTGGTCTTGAAAAGAGAGCTTTTATGAGAAAGAAGTGGAGGATGCAAAGCAGAAGAAAAAAAGGGTTTGGCATGAAACTAAGGGCAAAGCAGGAGGGTTGGACAGGCAGCAGTTAGCGCAGAGGAATGAGGAAAAATAGGAGGTTATGTGAGTAGCTGAAAGTCCTTTGTTGACTGCTCCTACCGGCAAGCATCTGATTGACAGCTTCTAATAGCTTTCTCACAGGAAAAACTGTAGGTAAAGTATTATTTGTGGGCTTCTTGGCATAGAAGAGAGAGTGGAGCACCCAAAACTTCGGTATTTTGTTTTGTAAGTAGTATCTAAACTTCCTAATTCCCAGAAAACTAAAAATTTTCCAGAAGTCTGTTCCTGGCAACTCTAATACTTGATGCCCCTGCCATGTAATATGCTCCTTGAGAGCCCTATGTGGTGCTGACACTCTGTTTAGGTTAGGGAGGATCCCATGTCCTGTTTCGTTCTGTCCTGGCTCAGGGTTCAAAGCTCCACGTTGTGTATGTGTCATTCCTTTGGGAGCTGTTTTTGTCCTGCAGCTGTTGCAGTCCCAGCTCAAGCCAGGCTTCAGGAGACTCCTGCCCTTGCAGGTTATTTCCAAGGTCCCCAGGCTCCTGGCCCTATAGGAATAAGCAGCTGTAGGTGTTCTGTTTTGGTATCCAGAACCATGAGATCCTAGGCCTAGAGCACGGTTTCTTGGGATGCTGATGTGTGCTGTGCTGTGCTCTGGGACGAGGAAGCAAGTTACCGTGGGAACTGGTGTTCCCTGTGGTTTTGGCTCTAAGTAGTGTAACAGGATGGCTCTTGCAGAGTAGACTGAGGAGTTCAGCTTTCCTCACATATGGTTGTGATGATTGCCAAGCACCTGGTAGAGCTTTCTTAGGAACTCCTTCGTATTTTTTTTCTTCTTTTTTTTCTTTTTTTTTTCTTTTTTTCCCCCTAAAAGATCTAACATTCTTTATCTTTCAGTACATAGTTCGGAAGGTTTCAAAGTGCCTTAAAAGAATACTCAGAGAAGGAAGAAGCCTGTGTCCTCTGATATACTATTTTCTTCCCAAACGGGGTTGTTTGTTCCCAAACTGTTTTGCCCTTTACCTCTTCCTTCTCTTCCTCCCTAAAAGGGAGTGAAACAAAGAGAAACTGTCAGGAATCAAAGACTACAGGGTTCCTATAGCTTTAGTTTGCACCTTTGAAGCCATTTCTGAAAATTCAAATGAAGAGTGGAGGGCCAATGGTGATATCAACAACAAAAAGTTTTGTCATTTTTAAATAATTAAACAGCCCTAGGTCTCTTTAGGAAAGCAGAGCTAATCACCTGTCACAAATCTGTTCAATTAACACGTCAGTTTTTCATATACTGGATATGATCAGTCACCCATGAAAATGAAATACGAGGAAAGGATTCATTCAGAGAATGCCAATCACCACTCAGCTAGAAATTTCACTCATTACTCAAGCCAGATTAGTTGAAAATGCAAGTCATCACAATGCACAGCTGACAAGTGATTAAGATCTCAATCATTGCTCACTCCCATGCAGTTCTGTTTGTCAGAAGCTTTGGATGTCAGTTAATATTGCTCTTTCATCTCCATTAAAATGACACTTCCATGGTGTGATTGAATTCTAAAACAGTGCCCCAGTTTTAAGCCAGAAGTTCAAAAGAAAGGAAAGAAAAATAATGTAAAATTACAGACAGAATTAAAGATGAGATAAAGCCCTTAATTTTTTTGTAGTTAAGTGTCTTGACAGTTTCAAGAATGGCTGACTAAATCTACACATAAATTCCTAAATTGGAGCAAAATGCTCGGAAATCATTTAATGGAAATGCATGCACTTATTTTTTTTTTTTTTTTTCTGGAATGGTTTTGTATTTTCAGAGATCTAAATGCTGTTTAGATTTACATATCTACCTTTTGAATGCACTTTTACCTCTTTACCTCTTTAGTCTACTGAAAACTGGACTTAATCTGCAGAAGGAACACTTGGCTCTGGGAGTAGAAATTGTGCCAAGGCTTGACTTCAGACGTCTTTAAAACAAATGTGCCATGGAGAGACAATTCAAGTTATTTTAAATCCTGCCATTGCTTTCTGGTAAAGGAACGTGAACAGTTGATTAATAGAAGGGACTTGGGAAGCACTGCTAATGAAAAAGACTGGTGTCTTTTTTTTTCTTTTTTAAATCAGTGAGGCTTGAATTATTATGAACTGTATTTGATCCCAAAGATTCTGGGTGGGAGGAAGTCTGGATTTACGGGATCCAACCTCAGAATGCTACCAATGGAAAAATGAAGGCAAAAAGGGCTTCCTGTCCAACTTTTTTCTTTCAGCATCTTTTGGCTAGCTCTTCATCCACCAATGTTTTGTTCTATTTTTATGCATTTGGATGTTATTTCCTTTTTTTGTTTTTGTTTCCTATTATATTGCCAGACAGTAAAGGTCTTGGCATATTCTCCATCTCTGTTTAAAAGAATTTCAAATCTACTTTTCTGCTCTTTATTCTTCATACTTACTGTCTAGTCAAAATGCCCTAACAGGTTTAAACTTTTTGTTACTGAAGCTGCTTCCCTTGGTTCATTAATCCAAACCCTGTAATATTGGATAGATGATTTTATCTTGAAGTGCTCTGACTAAAGTGATACTTTCCCTGAACCTGTTGTTTTCTGCTCTTCTATTTTCCGTGACCAGACTCCCTTTCTCAAAGGATTTGATTGTATAGACACTCTGAGGTATTTTGTTTATAACTGTTAATTTGCTCTGTGAGAGTAAGGGGAGTTTTGTGAAAAAGGTGGCAAGTCTGGTTAAACAAGAAAACTTCTCCACTTCAAGACTTAATACTTAGTAAAAAGAAACAAGACAGGGTATTTCTAATCATTTCTTGAGTGCCAGATCTGACAATGTTCAACATGAAACTACACGCAAGTACTGTTATACACTGAAAACTGCAAGGACATGCTTCATTTTCTGTCATGCAAGTAAGCTGAATGTGAATTTTAGCTCTTTTAGGTCAGGATAATAATGCTTGTTACCTTTTGATGAAGGCAGAGCTTCTGATTAGGTCTACAGCTAAACAAATACTGACGTTTCCATTAGGGCTTCTGAAAAAGTTTCTTTAGAAGTTACAGAGTAGGGTGCAGGTAGCAAAACTACTACGTAAGGTAGGCAATAACAGTGGCAGGCAGATTGTAGCTTTCATGGCTTGTTGTACATGTGCCCATCAAAAATGAAAATACAGATTTTGTGAAAGATCTCGGAGGTTAAAGTGACTAGGTTTAAAAAGCCAGTACAGTACTTTGTTGGTATTCTGGGAAGCCTGATACTGAGCTTCACAGCTAAAGTTGAGAAGACTCCTAATTCCTCTCATCACTTTTAAGTTTGCTGAACTTTTCACAGTTTTTGTAACAATTTCTCAGGTATTAGCATTGCCTGAAGTGATATTTAAAATCCCAAATAATCTGAAAACAACTGGGGCTATCTGGAGTGTGGAAAAATATTCTATTGGAAAAAAATTCCCGTAATCACTTATTGTGCAGCTGTTACAAGAAGCAGTGAGGGAAAGGGAGGGGAGTGGAGGCAGTTTGGCGCATGGAGCTGTCACCCTCTGAGAACCAGTAAAGTTTTCTTCAAGTTGGCCAGTGCTAAATGCCTTGGCAATCAGTAGTCTTGATTTGCCTTGGGAATTACTCATTGCAAATGTCATTGTGTAAACATGCATGTTCCGCACAGCTGTGGCTCCCAGGGGATGCCAGCCCCTATCTATGTTTACTGCATGGTGAAATAAGATTATGTACACTGGGTGGTGGAGAAGACTGGCCAGCTTTAGTGTGGCTGTATGTATGAAACCAGTGAAGCAGGGATCAGCTTTGCACGTTTGTATACATCAGTGGGACAATTTGTGTGTGTGAAAATCAGGAAGGATGGCTTGCATCTTGCATCAGCTTTGCTGTACGGTAATAGAGCTCTGCTGGCACTAGAGGTCAGCACCATGCTGTGGAAAATGTGCAGCCCAGCACAAGGATTCTGCAATCCTTTCACAGAAGCGCTTTTCATCAGGTGAATGTGGGAAGGAGAATGTGCTTTAATAAATACGGTGCATTAAATGTACCCTGGTAGTGCTGATTACAGTTCTCCAATACATTGAAGCGTAGAATTATAGAGTAGTTTGAGTTGGATGACCTTCAAAGGCCATCTAGTCCAACCCCACTGCAATGAGCGGAGACACCTTCAATTAGACCAAGTTGCCCAGATCACATCCAGCCTGATTTTGAATGTCTCCGGGTGAAAACACTTTTTTGAAGCTTTTGGTGATGCTATTCTGACTCCTGCTTGATTGGGTTGAAAGTTTTCTTGATTAGCTAAGTTTAGTGGATTTTCTTTTCAAGTGTGGTACATCTCTCTGAACTACTTACAAGGTTCTATTTCATAATTTGGGAAGCTCAATCTTTAAAGAAAGCTGTGTTTGAAGTAACATTTTCTGTTAATGAGGGAGTTTTGCTGTGTAATTTTGAGGTTTCAGCTAAAGCACTTGGACTGTAAAATAATCTTGTGTTGTTTTATCGCTGCTCTCTGTGTCATATGACTCTTCCATGTATCTTAACCAATTTATCTTGAAACTGGCTAAATTCCTTGCTCCTACTCATTCTGATGGAGCACTTGGCTGTTGATGGCAACGTTTTTTTTAATATCTTGAGTAACTAAATCTAAATCTGTTTGCTCTTGTGTTGCCTTGCACAGCTTTTCTGCCTAAACCCCTCTCTCAATGTCTATATAGAATCATACAATAGTTAGCGTTGGCAAGGACCTTAAGCTCATCAAGTTCCAACCCCCTGCCATGGGCAGGCACACCTCACACTAAACTGCGTCACCCAAGACTTTGTCCAACCTGTAGAGTAACTTCATATCTGAGTTCATATCCAGGAATCTGTGAAATGAAAACTACACTCTTCGCCTTATTGCCTTCAGGGCTGCTACTCTCTAAGTACCTTCTTATGCCATGGTGTCAGGGAATACAAAGTGGCATTGATAGGTCAGATATTTGTCTTCTGCTTGTCAGGAACAAGAGTCCCGTTAATGCCTGTTTCCCATCCAGACTTCTCTGAGTCACCGCCTCAGGAACTTAATAGGGGATACAGAAAGAATCAGTGCAACAGGGATAGGGTTTCTTCTGGCAGGCAAACTGGCCTTGAGAGTCCTTGAGCACCACTTGTGGTGCCCCGAAGCTGGGTTACAATTGAGCTGTCTCGATCACAGCAGTTTGTTTGTCAAGATTTACGTAATTTTTCCTTGGACTGTTTTGTGTAGCTTGGCACGCTGCAGTCCTGTTTGACGCCTCATTTCTGAAAGTACTTTGGACCAAAACATCAGCTTTCTTCAGATTTACCGTTGCTGATGTCTACAATGTGGAATATGGTTCAAGTTTGCTCATAGCTTGTTAGAAGTTTGTGTAACAGCAAACACTATTTGCCAGAAGTTCATAATTGTCAATAAATTTGAGCTGAGTTTCAGGTTAACCAAATAATATTAAATAAATTTAATGAAACCTCAGAGCAGGGGAAGTTTCTTTTCCTTTTTATCAGAGGGATTTTATCCTATTGATACAACACAGTGCATGCAGTAGATGGCAGACTACTGTCCCATTGAGGATGGATAGTCTCTGTGGCTTCAGAACTTCCTTCCCTTTCTCAGGCACTGTAATACGTGTTTTTCACTCTTGATATCCTGCTGAGAAAAGGCTAGGGGCTACAAAATCTTTCAGTGTGACACTTGAATTTGATATGTTCATGAACAAAGTGGTGGTTACTTGATATATAATAATAGAGGATATATTGCAGCTTAAGGCAGGTATGTAATCACAAAATGAAGCAGATTTTGAGGGCTTCATCTGTTGTACAATACTGTTATTTCTTATGAATATGAGCAGAGTCTGTGGAGTGGTTATACAGCTCAGAAAATAAACTGCATTCAGCAGTGCTATTTGTGACAAGTCTGTTTTACAGTCTTCTGCATGCCTCAAACGCACCTGCTGGTAATATTTCTCCTGGCATAGCTTAACCAGGAGGAACTCTCTGTGCTGGCACTTTTCATCCTTCAGGGAGATGCAAGAGATTTGCTCTAATATCCCTGGGTTACCAGCATCCAGTGTTTTTGGGAATAGCTCTGTAATTTTTCCTAGAATCCGAGGAACTGTGTAGTGGCTAAAGGTGAGGCATGAGCACAGCAACTAAAGACTGAATCCTAACAGCAACCTCATTGTAGCTAATTCCAAGTCTAAAGCTTGATAAATTCTGATACTTGGGTGTTAAATAAAAGGAAATGCTGGGCAGCATGGGTATACAAGATACCATAGTCTACTCCTATTGTATCAGACCTGCTTTAACTTTCCTGGGTACTAAGATGTTCCTCGTCTTTGGTGGCTCTGGTTTGCTGTGCACAGCAGCAAGGTCTTTCCCTTGTTTTTGCACAATTTGAACCACCTGTTGAGACTTCCAGAAATAACTTTGATCTTTTTTCACTTCTTAGTGGCATAAGCACAGATATGCTCAGCCTTGAGGGTGCTGGGAAAAGCAAATTAAAAATTTCATTTTTTTTTTCAGAGCTGGAGGTAATAATAATTAAGCAAACTTATGCACTGAAGTTAAGTTTCTCTTTAGTTTGCATGGTATGGGAAAAAAATGTAGATCCAAGCAGAAGAGTAATGTGGCTCACAATAGATGCCTCAATCTCTCTACTGCCTGTAGGTGTATTTTGGCTTTAAAAAATATGCTAATTAAAATAAAATAAAGCTGGAAATTTAAGCAAATCTGAGGTCATATGGTAGTTGCAAACATATTGTGCCCGATACCTAACAAACCAGATTTTGATTTTCTCTATATCTTACACAGCATGGTTGAGCCTGGTGTTTTAATTCTTGTTTCCTAAAATAGGGTATTCAAGTGTCTCTAAGCTCGTTTATCATTACTCCTTTCAACATTTAAACCTTTAAACTCATAAAACATGGTTTGCTGCTAGCAAGCCCATACTAGCTCGGAGCATGTATCCAGGGTTTATGTTGTTTTCCTTGTTCAAACCCTATGCCTTTTGGCTTTCTGTGAAGAACTTAGCTACTTTAAACTCTGACTTGCTGAGAAGTTTTCTTCCTTGCTTAGAGAAGAACATTCAGGTTTTCGTTTTGATCTTCTGGTTTAGATCAGCAAGCTCATATCAAACTCACTGAAGTTAGTGTTGACTAGGTCTGGTTATTGCAGAAGGGTTGTGTTTAACCTGGTTTTTAGACCCATTCTTCATGTGTCTTCAGCAGTGAATACTGAGTATAATTGAATAAGATTAAAATGAAAGTCTGTCGAATTAGAAGTTAAACCTGCCAAACAAATAGAGGAATGTATAATGAGCACTCCAAGGAGGCTTTCCTGTTTATCAGATTAGAATGTTGCTACTGTGTGGGGATTTTAGTACATGAATCCTAAATCCAGTATGTAAGCTTTACATCTCCCTAAGCTGATCTCTACCTGGTTTTGGAAATAGACATTCAAAAACTATCTTGGCAATATATGTTATCTATCACTTTAATAATAATTACATTGTTTTGTTGCTTTTTTAGCTGCAACAATGGTGGAAGCTGGAAGAGACAAGAAAAACCCAGATGAATTTGCAGTGGCATTGGATGAAACTCTTGGAGACTTTGCATTTCCAGATGAGTTTGTCTTTGATGTATGGGGAGCAATAGGTGATGCTAAGCAAGGACGACTGGAATGAGAACTGTGCAGTTTATCAGTCCCTAGTTGAAACTACAAAATGATTTTCAAGTATGTACATCAGAATTTTAATACTTTTATTGATATGAATCCAGGTTGCCCTGTTTAAGTGTTCATATCTGAGTCTTCTAAGGAAGGTTTCTAATAGAAATATGAAAATAACCCCAAATTTCTGACAACTCCACATTGAAACCAAACAATTTACATGTACAAGTCATTGTGAGGAGTGCATCAACGAAGCTGTATTTGTACAGACCTTTTATGAAAATTAGGTATTTTTTATTGTACATACACTTTGATATCAATATTCTGAAAAGTGTTAGACATATGCAACGAAGAATTTGGATTGGTTTATAAACTTAGAGAATCATTTAGGTTGGAAAAGACCTTTAAGATCATCAAGTCCAAGTGTTACCCCAGGACTGCCATCTCACCAAACCATGTCACTGAGAGCCTCAACTTGTTGAAAGACTACCTAGCTACATGCTGCAATTCCCTGGTCTTCTGCTGTCCTTATGTATTCATGTGCACAAAAAGCTGTGGAGCAATTGTTTGGGCTGAATGTAGTCTGTTCTGTAGACAGAGCTGGGAAGAAGCTACCCTGTTTCTAAAGAACCTGAATTCAGGAGAAAAATATTCCTCTGAAACACGAGAACTGAGATCTTTGAATGAAAAAGGCTTGCTTTCATTTCAGTCATAATAATATCTAGTCTGGGTATTGCTGAGATGAAGAAATACAGTAAAAAATGCTTAAACCAGGAAGCTGCTGCTTTTTCAGATGCCATATTATTGCAATAGGAACTGCATGGGAAGAAACAAATGTTAAATTTGAGTTCTATTCATGTATTTGAATAATACCTGGCACTGAAGACTATAGTGTATGACTACGTGCTTCATTGATCTTTGCATATGCTAAGTTATTTGCTTAGATCCTATGGAGTTCCCCTCTGGTCTGGGTTGTTTGTTTGTTGTTTTTTTTTTCAGCATGGCAACACAGGAGAGACCTGGATGGTGTTCAGACCTGGGAGATGCCACAAACAACCTCAGTTTGGATGAAAACACATGCCTAAACCCTGAAGAATACATTAAACTAATCTGAGATGTTAGGATGCTAGGATTTCCAATTATTTTGTACACGAACATTTATTTTAACTGACTAGTAAATCTCTGATTATTGAAAATGAAATTGAAATCAGATGTGGAGCCTGACCTGGGAAGGTGTCATAGCATTTTAATATTTTTTTATTTGCACAAACAGATGAAATAATAGGTATTACAAAAAGTTTTCTAAATCACTACCTGGTTACTTTTCTTCTGAGGAAAATACCTTTCACTGTCTTGCCGAGATCTCTTTGAAATAAAGATTGTACCAATAATTTTACATGTTCTATGTTGATTTTTTTTTTTTTTTAATCTAAAACCATGACACTCTGAAGTATGATTGAGAGA
>JBCJKH010022012.1:0-10611 GCA_039877255.1 Loriculus beryllinus
CTTATCATTATTATTATTGGTGGTAGCAGCAGTGGTTTGTGTTATACCTTAGTTACTGGGCTGTTCTTATCTCAACCTGTGGGAGTTACATTCTTTCGATTCTCCTCCCCATCCCTCCAGGAGCTGGGGAAAGAAGGGGGGGGGGAGTGAGTGAGGGTTGCATGGCTGAGTTGCCGACTGGGCTTAAACCACGACAGTAACTATAGAGCTCTGGCACATGTATAGTCCTGGTTTCATCCCCAGATGATTTTCTTTACAGCTTGCTTGAGGAACTGTCTCCTGCTTTGTGTAGTCTCATCTCCCTTCCTCTTTTTTCCTCTCTCCCAAGCCCTGATGAAACACAATGTTTCTGTGCAAAACATGCTCCCATCGTCTCCCATATAGCGCATTGAGTGCAGCAGAATTTGTGTCCCTGACTCAGTTCAGGAAGAGCATCAAGCAAGAGACTTGAAGAGCTCCATATGTTTAGCTTGTCAAAGAAAAGACTGAATACTGTTTCATTACATACTTTAATCGAGCAGAAGCCAAACATTAGTCAATATCTGGAGTTAAATCTGGAAAAATTCAAATGAGAAATAAGGCACAATGTTTTAAGATAATGGTTAATTATTTGCACAAACTACCACATGAAGAGGTGAATCCTATATCTCAAGCCCAGGTGCCTTTCTGGAAGACATGCTTTAGGCAAATACAAGATGAACCTAGGTTAAGGGTACCTGAATGAAATTTTCTGGAAGTGAGACTACTTGTTTATTTGGCCTTAAATGCAGATCTCTACCAATCACCTGGGTTTAAAATGCATTTAGCTTGAATAAAAAAGAACTCAAGCCAGAAAAGTATGCTGGAAGATTAAAAAGTCAGTATGTAGTTTATACCATTCAAAGCTGGTAAGCCACAACAAAAGATGATAATATTCTCTTCACCATGGAAACACAAATACTCTGAAGAAATCAAAATGTTGGCTGTTGTGTGATAGAAGACAAAATGGGACATGAGGGCTGTGAAATGAGTTGTTAAAAAATTAAAAAAGAAAGAAAGAAAGAAGGGAAAAAAATTAAGAGTTGAGGAAATCTGGGTGACATTTTTACAGACAGAACATATAAAGACCCAGAGAGTCGGCTGGTAAAATTAATCCTGTAATTGCTATGGGAAGAAGGCAGCAAAAGACATTTCCTGGGAAAGATACTAGTAAACCCCAAAGACCACACTCAGAAAAAGCCAGGCATGCAACATGTAGTCAAGGAGGAAGGTTGTAAGGTAGCACAGCAAGATGGAAGATGAAGAAAAATTAAAACCAAGCTATCAAAAAAGTTGGTCAGCAGTTATTTGATTTAAAAATTTATGTTGTTGCACAAATCTGAATTCTGTTCTCCTGTGACAGTAGAAGGACAACAGTGTAAGGTTGTTGGAGACCATTTTTTAATTTAGTAATGTTTTCTGTTGCTAAGACACAGACGTGATTTTCCTGATTGCCTAAACCTGGTTATCAATAAGTATCCCATTAGAAATAAATGCGTGAACTGACTATTTCACTGTGGGTACAAAAATCAATGTCACAAATGAGGAACTACATACAGAGGACAGCTATAAATTCAGAGCTACTCTTTTGGTTTCTGGGAGACCAGGGTCCCAACTCCTGATCCAATTCCTATTCCCATGCTTCCTTAAGCAGACATTTTGGCTGGGAAACACCTAGGTGAATCCAGTCCTCTAGAGTGGAGGCATCTATATATGAGAAAATTATTTGCATCCCCTTTACTGTTGATGGGTAGACAGGCAGTGTGGCATGTCTCAGCTTACGTGCCTGAAAAAGATCAGACAAGCTGTGCCCAAGAAGTGTCTCTGTGGCTTTGCTGACCTTAGAGCCTAGATAAAACACAGAAAGTCATGCAGGATGAATCCTGTGCTTAGCCTCTGTGTTTAATTCATTAGATAGATAACAGTACTTATAGCTCACTGAAATATCACTAGGATAAGTCCACTAGCAACTGTGGGAATGTTACTGAGCTGTGGTCTGGTGAAGCAGGTTGCTGCTGACACCACAAGAGAAAGGAAACTAGAGCTAGCAGTTTTCAGAAAGAGATGGATTAGTACCTGTTCATTACCTTATATTCCTAAAGTCTTTTGGCCTACAAGTTAGGAAGCTGTATAGTCTCACTCTTGTCCAGCAACTCCAGCAACTTCCAAAGGAATCTGACAGCAGCTTGTTTCCAATAATTTCCAATACATTTTTTCTCCCCCTTGTTGAATATTTTTCTTCTGCACAGATTATCTTCAGCCTTTTGGATACTGTTTCTTCTCTCCCTCAAGCAAATCAGGAATAGGTTGGAGCAAGTAAGGGCCAAGGCCCCTTTTGCTCTTAGCATCTTCTTGGAGGGCTTCACAAAGTCACAGGACACTTCAGCCTGTCACTGAGGGACAACAGGACTCGTTAAGTACCTTCTGCTTCACCTGTTTTGGATTTTTTTTTTTTTTTCTGAGAAAAAGCAGCTTTTTTTTTCTTTGCTTTTTTTTTCTATTTTTCATTTTTTTCTCAAAGCAGCAATGGCAATTAGCCAATACCTTGAAGGTTGTTTCTATTGGGAAAAGACACTGGTGCTGGAACTGAATGCTTTGTGCTTTGATTATTGAAAGAGGATGTCAGAAGCCCTATTTCCCTGAACTCAGCATGGACGGACAACAGGATGCAGTTTCTATTTCAAGACTCTTTTCAGCCAGCAGAGTCCATAACACAAGTTCGTTTTTCTCTCTCTCCACAGCTTTATCTCCGCAGCAGATGACAAGTAATTTTTTGGCATGTCCTCATTTTCCGTATCTCTATTGATTTTGCTACAGACAGGACATACATGCTTGGCTAGTATTAATGCAGTCTCTGGGTCTTTTTGCTCTCTGTGTTCTTGTTCAGGCTACCATTTAGATGGGTTTCTCCAATCAGGCACAAAACCGGCATTAATTTGTCCACTGTTCACTGACTAGAAGGTCTTACACTCACCAGATTCAAAGCAGATATGTGCATATGGATCAAAGACAAGATACACTGAGGGCCATTTAGTCATCAAGGTAACAGCACCTAAGCTCTAAACTCAGCCTCTCCACTTGACTTGCTGACATGCATTGACATACCACTGAGTATAACTTTGTTGAATTCCAAGCCAAAAACTCTTCTGAAAACTGTCACACTAGTTTATGCCCACTTGATAATGCAACTGTCTGAGGGTGCAAAGTCAAAAAAGGGAAGTAGTTCTCCCAAACATGAAAGGGTATTTTTATGAAAATGATGAAGTACTTATGCAATTATCTTTCTATGCCAAAAAGACTATTTTGTTGTTGAATTGCTTGTTCTTGTGTGGTATGGCTTATACTTGATTTTAAGCTACACCACATCTTAGATCACTGTTCTTGAAGGCTCTGCATAATGGACAGGCAGACAGTGAGTAGCTCCTTGAAACACAGAAGATAATGTGAGAAAGTACACAAGAAAGCATATGGAAAAGCTTCAGTTCCTATCTGAGCAGAAATCATTGCCTTATTACTTGTTTTCCATGTTGGCTTACAAGTAGGTCGTTTCCTGTCAAACTGAGCCTCCAGATTTTGAAGAGCTTCCTAAATCACACCTGTGATAGAGTAGCATATAAAACTGAACTGTCCAAATACGATTTTATAAAAATCAGGTCAGAGAAATCCTGCCTGTGAAGAAGGTCAAACAGCAGAAAGAAGAGAGAACAGAATGAAAGAAAAAAAAAAAGTATGGATGTCATTCCTGTTCTCATTTAGCCTGAATAAGAAATTAGGGAGGGGTGGAGGGAGGGAAGAGGAAGGCAGTACTAGAACAGAACTATTTCAGGCTCCTTTATTACTGACAGTCTTTATTATTTACATATGAAACCAGACTGGACAAAGCACCAAAAATACATCATATCTCATTGGGAACAATCCTATATCAGCAGGAAAATGAAGCAGTTGACATAAGTGGCCTTTTTCTATCATTAGCCTCTCTGATTCCATACCCATTTCATCCACAGCATGTATGCTTCTTACAAGTCTCTCTGTAATAATAGTACCAGAAATACAATTCACTGCAGCGTTTGTTCTCTATACTACTGAGGAATTGGCACTTTTTAATGCCTGTCATATTGCTATGGACATTGATGACAGACACCCTGATGCTCCTCTGTATTCCACCAGTTTTATACCAGCATAATTCAAGCAGAAAAAACGTACAAGCAGAGTATCTCATGCAGGTTTTGGGGTGATTTCTACAGACAAGAACAGATGAGACATCATGCTACAAATCTCCTGGAGAAGACGAGCACTGTTATCTGCCACTGACATATACACGATTTACTTACGAGCCGTTAAACATCTGCTTTGACTTTTCCACTTTCTCACAGTTCTCAAGGTCTGGAGTTCTCTGTCTTGATTATACAAAAGGTGTCTTGTCAGTCTTGCAGCAGAGAATGCTTTTACATGGCAAATTCCCCAGATCTGATAATAATAGGGAATCTTCATAACCAAAAGTATGAGTCCTATGAAGAGCTTCTTCAGACTAGCCCTTAAAGCACTCTCTAGGAAGGTAAAAGGCAATACAGGGCACCTAATGTAGGTTATGAACTCTATCATGCATTCAGGTATCATATACTGTCTTTCCTTTTTGACGCCACTGGGCAGCGGGAGATTCCCACTTGTTTGTAATTACTCTAACTGAAGCCAAAGTACTCAGCGACTTTGTTCAATTAGATTTTTTGTTTCAGACTCTTCCCACTGAGGTTATCTGAAGATCACCTGTGATGTGGTTTTCTAGTTTCTCTGTTTTATTAAAGAACTGGCCCAGCATAGCATGGAGATTTATGCCAACCAAGTATTATCTAGGTTGATACTCCTCTCCATGCATTCAGCTTCCCACTGTAGGCTTGTGGCTTTGTTGTTTGTTGTGGCCAGTCATCAGGAAGAGGGGGACCTCTGGCTTGGTTGGCCCACATTTCTTATTTGCAGATGCTCTTGCAGCATGCTGTGAAGTCCAAAGGACAATCCAAATACAAATGGTGGTCTTAGAAAGATTTGTAATCCCAAGCCAGCATCATTTCAACTCGAAGAAGAGATATGCTCTATGCACAGATTGACCAAGAGTTCATTTAACCCTTTCCCTCAGCTGCAAAAGGGCAACTGAGTAGGTTGCCCTTAACACATTAATCATGAACTCATTTCAGTAGTTTCTGACCCAGTTATATAAGTTTAAGGAGAGAATAAAAAGTACTCCTTATGAAAGTGTACACTTCCTACTTGAGCTGTCTAGTCTGTGATGTTTAACATTCAGCTTGACTGATGATTATTGCAGCACTACATGCATGGACGGGTGTATCAAATGCCTGCTGCTTCCTCCACTTGCACTTTGGATTCTGAGCACCCATCATGCCATGGCTTAACAGTGGGAGCATGGCCAAGGCAGCTTATGCAGAAGTCCTGAAATGCCATGTTTTACAAGCTGAAATACAAAGTGATCACTTCAGCAAGTTTGTTCATACTTTGAGTAGGTGAATGAGGGAGGAAGCAAGTGCATGGCCATGGAATTAGTGAATTCCTTAAGCCAACAGTCCATAAATGCAAAGGAAGGTTGTAATGTCTCTGAGAGAAACTGAAGCTGAAGTTCCTTTATGATCAACAGCATGGGTGTTCTGAATGCCACCAAGTTCTGGATTTTGACATGAAATGTTAGGCCACCACAAAAAAAAATATCTGTTCAAATTCATCTTCATCAACAGTTCCGTAATTTAGCAAATTACATACTTGCCAGTTGCATACTAAAATGAAACCGGGCATGATGCCTTACATTTGTCCCTTTGGTTTATTTACATTTTGCATAGGTACCCAAAGATCATCAGGCAATGACTGATGAGCAATTCACATTATTACTGCAGGTTCTTAGCTTATTAGGCATTCTTGGACAACTGAGATAATGTCACATGAAAGCTAAGAGACCCAGAGGGGTTTTTTAAACCCGCTTTTTTAAGCTAATGAAGTCTGTGTATTTCTACTCGATGTATATTTTTAATTATATACAAATATGAGTACCCAGCAATAATTTTTGAACCTGTTCACTAATTCGAAAGAAAAAAAAAATCTAACAGGAAGAGGGAAAGCGATGTCAAAGATATAAATTTCAACCAAATTCATTAAAACAGGCAGAGAAAGCTAATTAAAATCTACATGGGAGAAAAGAAAGGGCAAGAGGAAGAGAAAGAATTAAAGAGATACTATAAATGTCTAGCTATGGGAAAAAGTTCAGTTGCCATTCTTATCTTTATAAAAATGAAGTTGATCAAACTCAAAACAAAAACCACAGTAAACTAGGCTTCCTTTTTTCTGATGCTTGGAGAGTTACTTGGAGTTTTCTTTATGCAATGACTTTTTCCTGTATGGTATTCCTTACACATACTACTCAGCTACATATAAAGGGGCTTTAAACAATGGGAGGCTGAAATATTTAATGGACAAATTTAGAAGGGAGGGATGGATTCTGCTATACCAATTGAATGAGCTTCACCATTTCCCTTCCCCTGGCATCTAGAGAAAAATCCATTAGAAAAGCTAGAAAGCATGATAAAGTAAACCACAATTTTTTCTCTGCTGAGATCCTCAGACATACAAATGAGCTCTTGCCAGACAGCGTGAGATTGTATCATTTCCAAACAACTGACTCAAAAAAGAGAAAAAAACAACCAACAGCACAGGCACCTTATGAGTCTTCTCAGATTCAAAACTGCAGAGATCATTTTGCAGAAGTAAGCTTTGCTCTTCGATTACAAATGTTTATGCCAAATTTCAGTTTCACATGCTTCTGCTTGTGTGTGAAATTATTAATGCTTGAAAGCAGAGATTCATAATAAGGAAGTTATTGACATTTTCTTGGCTCCTACGTTGCAGATGTGATGCTAAGGACAAGAAACATTCCCACTGTTTGATGAAAAGGGTTCCCAGAAAACACTAGCAGCAATAATTCTTCAAGCGGAAGATGTTTTCTGTCATCTGGTTATTGACAACTATAAATAAAGGACTCAATCTGATTTTTATACACTATTGCTACACCGTAAGAGACAGAATAAATATATCATACAGTTTGCAATGAAATCCATACACACAGTGATGAGATTATAAACAAATGTTTGAATTTTAAGCAGTGTTGTGAAGTAGAGGTTCAAAACTACACTTGTTGGCCTTGATTAATGCAGAAATTCCATTTCTTATGCTGTAGCTAAAATGTCTCAGAGAAAAAGGTCAATACACCGGCAGATGATAAAAACTGTATTTGTTTGTTAGCAGAACTGTTATTAAAAGTTTTCCTTGCCTTGCCTTCCTTCCCTTGTCTCTTTTTTAAGTCTGGCTATTTCATAAGCACTTAGGAAAAAAACGATGAACATGAGCCATACAATCCCTGGAGCTACTGGGCAAACAGGTAGAAAAGGTACCAATGTAACACTCTGTGAATATTGAACTCTTTGAATATTCAACACTGTTTGAATATTTCTGTCTCTATTTTCTTCTTTTTCTTTTTTTTTTTTTTTTTTTTCCAAAGCAGGTTTGGCCCTCTGGCCATTCACCCTTGCCAATCTAACTGCAGATTTGCAGCAATCTTTACACAAACAATGACCTCAATTGCATCACAGAAGTATCTGCTTGCAAGAGAATGACCACAATGGAAAGTGCAGGTTCTCAGGATATCTAATGACTGTATCAGCACGTATGTGTTATTGCTGTTCTCACAAGGCACCATGAAGCCTTGCACAAAGTCATGTGAGAGTGAGAAATCAGCTGAATCTAATCAGAAGGAATGGGATAATTAATACAAATTCTGCGAGTAACTGTGTGTAAAGTTCTATGCAGGGTTCTCTGTTAAGCAGCTCATTACTCAACCAAGGCCTAGTAAAGCTCCACTGTCACCACAATGCAAATAGAAAAACAGCTTCATCTTCCCCATCCTGTCACTGCAGTGCATAATTTAAGATGATCATACTTTTCTATTTTTCACAGAACTTTTCCACAAAGTGGATAGGGGCATCTAGGCTGTTATTAAAATGCACTAGCTGAGGAAACAGAGTCAAGCTCACCAGAGCAGCTTGGAGACGGCAGCCCCATTACTTCCTGGATTTTTCTGAGTCTGCTCAAAACAGATTTCTGGTGAGATCCAAATTTCAACACCCCCCCCAAGTGACATTGCATTCTATGCAAAGGAAAATTTCAGACATGAGAAGACAGAAAAAGAAGCATCAAGCTGTCTGTTGCTGAAGAAATAGATCCAGTATCACATGCTGTACTACCGCTGCCATAAGCCAACCATTATTGCTTCTGCCCTGCTGTCCACCTTACAGCATGGTAAATGTTCTGCCAAGGACTTGTTTGCTAATGGACTGCTGACAGGTGGGTCTTTTTTATTATTATTTCTTAAAAACAAAACAAAAAACAAAAAACCCCAAACCCTGGGAATAAACAAATGCCATCCATTCCTCTTCAGACTAAGGAAATAGGGTCAACCTCCTGTTGATTTATGTAGCCTTTTTTAGAAATAAAAACAAAACCAAACCAAACAAAAAAACACAACTAAAAAATCCCAACCCAAACCAAAACAAACAAAAAAAACCCAACCAAACCCTATGGTGTCTTGTGATGTGAAATTCAACAACGTGGCATTAGGCTTTTTCCAATTTGTGCAAGAAATGCAGTTATGTAACAGTTTCAGGCACATCAAAGCTCTGCTCCATAGCTGCTGCTGACCAACAGCAAACAAGAGACCACCACAGTTGTAGGACAAAGACATCTGCCCTAGGGTTTACTGTAAAATCTAGGTATGAAGCAAAGGCCAATACATTATCAAAGACATAATTTAGCTGGAGAGCTGCAGAGGGAATGCTTTTCTATCTTTATTTTTTTTCTTTTTCAGTGTCCACAATCACAATGACCTTTTTCCTAGGACTTTCACAAGTTGGCCAGAGATGCCCTGGGCAGAAATGCATGTGCCCATGCAAGGTACTGTATGTTCAGAGGCCTTTACTCATCTTCAGTGTGTTGGACTCACTATGCTTGGGCAAAACATCTGCCTAGGATTCAGATTTCCCAGCTGTGTCTTCTTTCCCTGCCCAGAAACTCTGTCCAGACAGGATCTGAAAAATACATGCTGATTTGGCATGAATTTCTAGATGTTCAGCAGTCCAGAAGGAGTAATATTTCCAGTCAGAAAATGAGGCAAGATCAACTAAACCCATACACATGACAGCTGTATCTCTTCCAACACAGATGGACTGGATGTGTGCTCACTTGGAAGACACTTTCATCTTTATACCTCAGTTTCAATAACTTCTATTAAAAAGTGGTTGTATGAATTCACCCTTGTTTCAGCAGATCTCAGCTCAGCCTTGCTTCTAGGCTCCTGTTAGTGAGCCCTGACTGGCAGCTGTGAAAATTGGTGTATTGCCTAACTGCAGGGTCATAAGAGAACCAAAAGTAACTCCAAACCCCAGACAGTGGTTAGTATGCAAATGAGAGGCTCGTCATGGCTCAGTGGGAAGGGGGAAACAGAAGCCAATCTTAAATTCATCACTGATGATGAGTCAGAGATGAAGGAAAGGGAATGCAGATGGAAGAATCGTGGGTTAATGAAACATTCTCTGAAAGAGCAAACCACACCTCTGAATTCAAGCACAATGACTGACACCTAACTTCCAAATAAGCTTCAGTTTAGTCAAGTTGTCCTAAGAGCAGCAGGTATGTTTGCAGTAAAACAGATGTCGCCTGGGAGCATGTAGCTATCACTCCACTCTAGCAGAAGGGCAGTCATACCAATAAAGCAACAAAACACCCTTCCAGAACAAAACTTCAAAACAAAAATAGAATAGCTGAACGCATTTGTTTCAATATCATTCTTTCTCTTTTTCTCATTATCCACATTAGAGTGTTAGAAGGATTTTTTTTTTCATTCATGTTTCATGAATGCAAAAACATGTGCGAAATGTGCAAATAAGCAATGTAATAGCCAGACAAATGGCAGCTGCCAAAGCCAGGAGAAGAAAAGTTTCTAAAAGCTAATGGTTTCACAGATCCTTACAGTTGCATTTTGTTTGTTTGCTTGTTATTGTCTGGTACATAGTAGGTTCTGGTAAGAGTCCTCCAAACTGACGGGTTTATGATTTGAAGCAGCCTGTATGTTATTTATGTCAGAATCAATAGAACAGTTTATATGAAAAAGATGTATTGCAGCAGTCAATACAAACAGAGCAATTTGTATGCAAGTGGTACTGATCACTCCAATAAAAATGATTGCCAGGTCTCCTGAGCTTTATAGGAATACTTTCAATAAAGACATTTTTATAGAATCATAGAATCATAGAATCGTTAGGGTTGAAAAGGACTTTAAGATCATCTAGTTCCAAACCCCCTGCCATAAGCAGGACCACCCCACATTAAACCATGCCACCCAAGGCTTCGTCCAACCTGGCCTTGAACACAGTCAGGGATGGAGCACTCAACTTCCTTGGGCAACCCATTGCAGTGCCTCACCACCCTAACAGTAAAGAACTTCTTCCTTATATCCAATCTAAACTTCCCCTGTTTAAGTTTTAACCC